>JACCPG010000794.1:0-137984 GCA_016069955.1 Drepana arcuata | reverse complement strand
CAAAACTATAACTAAAGCCGTTGTGGTCGAGTGGTTCAAGTAGTAAAAGATAATAAGTTCGAATCCCGAGCCCCGACTGTACCAATAAGTTTTACTGAACTTAGTGCAGTGCTTAGTCACACCACGAGCTTTAAGCCCATGTAAGAGGATATATTCGTTTGTAAGCCGTGCTGCACGGTGCGACGTGTCCTCAATTCAAGTAGGCTAAGTTAGCATAAGTGATGCGTTGCTAATTGCATTCGCGGATTTTATCATTTTAACAAAATATTAGATTAGGTCAGAGTTGAAGAATTCATAAGGCGATGGGTGATACATTGGTTGGAATGCTATTCTAAAGTTAAGAAAAACATTAAGTTTCTTTATTGTCTAACTACACTATGGTTGATGCTCAATTATTTCAAAATACTTGTTTATTAAAAATACCTAAACGGGGCGGGTATCGAACCCGCACCATGTATGTATATCTAAACAATGTATTCATTCCCGTCGTAGCGGTTATCTCAAAGATACGTGAATAATTATTGAACAGGAATCGTGTTTAAAAACAGCATTTTTGTGCATTTTTATACATAGAATAAATACTGGAAATATAAGTCGCATTTTTATTTTTATATATAATTTATAATATCATTCGTACTAACTGTACAGCATGGAGTTCTTCAAGAAGGTTGTGAAAAGAGTCCTGCAGGGTCGGCAACGCGCGAGTGATACCCCTGGTGTTGCAGCCGTCCATAGGCGGTGGTAACCGCTTACCATCAGGCGGGCCGCATGCTTGTTTGCCATACATGTGGTATAAAAAAAATATATAAGTGCCGGGAGCTTGCTTAGCACATTGAAAGTGCCTGGCTGGAGGCCTTGGTCTCGCCATTGCCCGTTTATGTAGCAAAGTTCCCGGATCTCGCGCTACGAGAGACAATTAAAAACAAATTTGCCTCGCCGGTGAGGACGGAACATCGGTTATCTTCGGGCATCCTGGAGGAGGCGGCATTCATTGATATATTTTTGCTTAGTTTAATTATTTTGACGCATAGCGACATCTTGTGGCAAAAGGCTATGTAATATAGTGCCTAATACTACATATAATATACAAAATGGCCTCATACCATACAACCGCATGATTGAAACGGAAGCATCCAAATATGGTCCATAAATATATGACGACTAACTACATATTTGTATGCGATGTATATAATGAATCACATACCATTGGCAATGCGCCACATTGTGTTCATATAACTATATACATATGTAATTCTTATTTATGTTTGTGTATACATTTACTGCCTGGCATATACAAACCATAAACAGCATGATTCATCTAAATGGGTCAGTGGGTAAGTCTGAAATTATTTTTATATGTCGAAGGCTAAAGAAAGAATTCGTGTTTATCCCGAAAGCAGTCGTGTAGTCGGAAAGATTTTAGGTATCGGGCGGTCTGTTCCAATAAGTTTATTTTTACTTAAGTGCAGTGATTATTAATACTTAAACTATATAACTTTAATTTAATGATTCATAATACAGCGAAATAAAACATTGACAGGAAACCTGCATGCATACGTTCTCTTAAAGGTAGTCATAATGCAGCTTGTACGTAGTATATATAGTACGTAGTTAATGTGCAGATGCAACAAGTATTCGTTATAAAAGAAAAGTTCTAAATACTAAAAAAAACTTGGAGGTAAATGTGCCTATATGAAAGTTGCCTCTGGTCTAAAATGACCTGAATGTAAAAAATTTATACCGAAACTGAGAGATTACATACCTGTGTTGAGAATTAGTGAAAAGTGAGTGTGTAAGTACTACACACCTCTGCCTACCCCTTTAGCGACTCTTGTGGTAAAATAAAGATTTGAAGATATTTATACCTAGGCAGAGGTGAAGTGCAAAACCCTCTTTACTCAATTTCTTCTGAACTTATGCACAATGGTTCACTCACGATGTTTTCCATCAGCGTAAAGTGTGATGTGACTATTCGGTCAAAAAATCATTGGTACAGTCAAGATTCGAACATGCAATACTTATGTTGCATGCGAATATTCGAACCAAATTTAGCAAAAGAACGTAAATTTAGCAAAAACCAGTCCCAGGAGATGACATAATAGGCTCGCGTCATCTATTTCCGAAAACCAATCTGGTTAGATCATTGACGAAAGTAACTGGTCCAGTCAATTACAATCTCTTATTTGACTAGTACAGTCCGTTGGGAAAAAGTGCGTCCCTTCGACATTTTGCATCAGGGCAATTATCAGTCATACCAACTTTAATGTCAAACGAAGGGGATTGATCAAGACCCGTGGTGGCAGAGTGGTCCGAGTGCCTGCAAACTTTGCAAGTTTGAATTCCGACTATCAACGAGTCTTTCTGAACCTAAATCCTACAGTAATTAGTCACATCAAGAGTTTTATCGTGAAGGAAAACTCGCCGGTTCTGTGTACTCTTGCTATTAGCAACCTTGATTGTTTGTGTTCTTCTAGAAAGGTGCGAAAAGATTCCAGCTCGTTTCAAAATTCAAATCTAGTTAGTCGGAATGGTTTTCCCATGCTCCTTACAGACAAATTTACAACATACCTAACTATCCAGTCTGCTCAGATCTCCCGATTGCGAACCTTGGGTGGCGGGTTCGCTTTCCGCTGATGGCTTTGCTTAGTTCGGAACTGTGTCACATGATCCCAAGGTATTTATTGTTCATATTTACACCGAGTAACGGCGATGGACTCGCCAACTGTCACGTTGCCACCTTAAATATATAATTGGCGGAAAGTGGGTGTTCACCTCTGCCTATCCCTTCGGGGACGAAAGGGTGAGGGTCCCTGAAGGGGTGAGGGGCGTGAAGATATATATTTACATCGTACATCTCGTCGTGGTATCTATATTCTTGGAGTATTTTAAAAGCTTCAGTACCTTTACGTCATCACACGACATTTACCGAAGATATAAGCAGAGATGTATAGACGAGCTCTTTGCAGTGTGTCATACAAACACGTATATTTCTCAAAAGTGATTAGCTTTGGACAAAAATAGATAGTTATATAATTTGTTTGTCCATTAAAGTAATCATAGACCGCTCTCGGTCATCGCTCGCATTGATTATCACTTTGGCAGAGTTTGTGGTCGGTTTTATTTTATTAATGCACAAAACAAATTACAATCAATAAAAAATAACAACAATCATACTTAGAACTAAACTGGATCGTCATACATACATATCACGCCAGGTCCCTAACGGGATAGGCAGAGAGTATAGAGCGCCAGTTCTCTCTACACTTACATACCTCTTTCGCTTCGTCCACATTCATCAGTCTCTTCATACATGCTCGTCGGTTTCGAGTACTCTTAACGTTCCCGTCCTTGAGCGTCCAATCGATTTGATCCAGGTAGTTGGAACGTGGCCTTCCTCTGCCTCTTCTTGCACACACTTTTGCTTTGTATATCTGTTTCGTCAATCTTGACAATTGATATTTATTTATTTACCTCTTAAAGATTCTGTTGTTTTAGTATTTGTGGTGGGATTATGTTTCAATAGCAGGTATTTTTATACTCTCATGTTATTTATCTGTGGTATTGGATTGTTAAGCTCAACACTATCTTGTGGCAATACCAGGTGAGTAAAGGAGGATATCGAACAACACGTTATCTATACAAATAAATAAAATCTGTTTGTAATATTTAAATAACCGCTTTTTACTATATGCTTATGGATGTATACATGGTACTTAAAGCAAAATCACATTTGAAAAACTTTTGTCTGTCTGTCTAATGAATGTGCAAGTCGGACTAGAGAAAATTGCCGCTTTTCTCTGCCTACCCCGTTAGGGATATGTATGAAGTAAGCTTCATAGCGACCGCTGTCTATATGTATACAATTGGAATTGTTACGGAGTTGTATATT
The DNA here is from genome assembly GCA_016069955.1 of Drepana arcuata. NCBI lineage: Eukaryota > Metazoa > Arthropoda > Insecta > Lepidoptera > Drepanidae > Drepana > Drepana arcuata. The sequence goes on along the minus strand of JACCPG010000794.1, from coordinate 134,095 downwards.
TACCAGATGGATGCGACTGAAGGGGACTTTCAAATACGCAGTCATGGCCGGTTGGCAAACCTCAAAGGAAGGCGCCGGCAAACTAAGCACCAGTGAAACTTACTGTTGCCGAGGCGGCTTTATACGCTACGATAATACTCAAATACGCTCCCTTTTCGAGAGCCATCATCCAGCCATTAGAATCTATAATAAAAATATGTATTTTTATTATAGATTCTGATCGTTGTTTTTTGATCTGTACTCACCACATCATGATATCACCCTTTTCTCAACATTTCCTGAAAGAAGAAATGCCAACAGGCATGCTACCTATTTTATTGTGACTTATACGACTAAAATACTAGAGCCGTGGTGGCTGAGTGGTTCGAGTAGTTGCCTGCTACACAAAGATCGCAAGTTCGAATCCAGACTGTACCAACGAGTTTTTCTGAACTTGAGTACAGTGATTAGTCACACCAGGAGCTCGTGGTGTTAGACACACCACGATCACTGTACATAAGGTTCAGAAAAAACTCATTGGTACAGTTGGGGTTCGAATGTGGAAACTTTGCGTTGGAGGTGAGTACTCCACCCACTCCACCACAGTTCAGACATTGATTATGAAACTTGAAAGTCTGCATTTATTTTTGGATGTTGCGTCATGAGTTAACGAGTGAGAGTAGTTAAATAACAAATAGTGAAAGGAAATTAATTAAATAATTATAACACCCAAATCCGGTATATATGGAGATGCCGCCATTTGTGAACTCACTCATCACGAAATCTCAGGAACTGTTATATAAGGCCGAGTGAAAATTACTTGAAATTTGGCAGGAGTATTCCTTACGCGGTGTAGAGCTCAGCTAAGAACGGATTTTATTAAACTCAACTTTTTTTTACTTCTTCACCCGGTCGAAGGTTGGCGTCACAGCTATATATATATATATATATATATATATATATATAAGTATATATATATATATTTATATATATATATATATTTTATATATACTTAATGTAAGATAAAGAAAGGCATGTTGGTTTGGACATATAGAAAGGATGAGTGAAGAAAGATTGACGAAACAGATATACAAAGCGAAAGTGTGTGCAAGAAGAGGCAGAGGAAGGCCACGTTCCAACTACCTGGATCAAATCGATCGGACTCTCAAGGACGGGAACATCAAGAGTACTCGAAACCGACGGGCGTGTATGAGGAGGGATGAATGTTGTCGAAGCGAAAAAGGTATGTAAGTCTAGAGAGAACTGGCGCTCTATACTCTCTGCCTACCCCGTTAGGGACACTTAATGTATATAGCTATAATTAAATATATTAGGTATTCAGATACCTTTTCGCAAGACCAATTTCATGATGACGTAAATCAAACCCGCGACAATTATCACAGATGTCGAATTTAAGTAACTGCTAAATTATCATAGTTAAGATTACAAGAACCGCAATTGTTTTTATCATCATACATTTTACGTGACGTAGTCGTGTCGTACGGCTTAAAGTGCACACGACGCCAATACCTCCTGAGTGTTACATAAAGTTGTGCCTGCCAGTTGTTACTGAACTGTCGATCGAGAGGCACGCGCCGAATGTGAGTACGATCATATGATATATCGATCTGTCTAATAATTCATACTATTAACGGCATTATTAGAACTACTACTCGAATTTAATATTTTCTTTTAATTAGCGAAGGTAGTTTGATTCATTCGTTTTTTAAATAAATGACAGTTATCGGTACGTTACTGTCATTTATTCAAAATGGAATTGTCGTACCATTATCGTTCGATTTTTTTCAAATTTAATCTATGTATGTAGATTTCTAGATAGATAGAGGTAGATTCTGTAATATAATAAACATTAATTCGATTCCAATTAAAATTCGAAATTATTGTCTTTAAGTTAATAATATTTTTGTCCTGTATGAGTATATGGTACAGTGGAGTTACAGTATGAGAAAAAAAAAGTTACTCTTTTATATCAAATCTCGGCGGTAAATTGCATAAATCATATTATTTCTTGGCCAGTTTCAAGGAAATAAATAGGTACTTTGGGACAGTTCCACGCAAATTGACATGGTTCCAAATTAAGCAAAGCTTGTAATATGGTCACTAGACAATGACATTACATACTAATATACACCTTCCCACAAGGGTCCCCGAAGGGGTAGGCAGAGGTGTATAGGTAATACCCACACACCCACTTTCCGCCAGAGGTATATTAGGTGCAAACGTGACAGATGGCGAGTCCATCGCCGTTACTCAAGCACGACTATACGTACGCCTTTTGAATTTTTTTCTCAGACGTATGCAGGTTTCCTCTAGATGTTTCCTTCACCGTAAAGCTCGTGGTGTGACTAATCACTGTGCTTAAGTTCATAAAAACTCATTGGTACAGTCGGGATTCGAACTTGCGACCTTTGCGTAGCAGGCAACTGCTGGAACCGCTCGGCCACCACGGCCTTTTCATAGATAGATATATACATAAAGACACAGGACATCCAAGATTAAGGTACAAATATTCTTTTTCATTACACAAATATCAGTCAATCGAACCCGCGACCTCAAGTTTCGCAAGTTCAAGTTGTATTTTTTTTCTACATTTCAACGGACAATTACATCATTCAGTTGCTTGATGAACATATCTCAATTTTCGTGTACCTAAGTGTGTTAATGTCTATTAATACAGAGTGCGCCGGCGCCGATTTGTGGTTAAGCCATAAAAACCCTTACACTTTTAAGTATTAAGTCCATAGTTGAGTGCTAAGGAATAAAATGATAATTAATTTGAGTGACTAATCTTGACCAATTTTATACCAGCTGTATAAACGTATGCAGGTTTCCTATCGATGTTTTCCTTCACCGTAAATCACGTGGTGTGACTAATCACACTGATAACCTGATTGGCACAGTCAGGATCCGAATCGCAATGTTTGTGTTGCAGGCTCGAACCACTCGGCCACCACGGTTTATATATACCTAGGACATCCCCCATTCATCACACAAATTTTCCATCTCCTTTGGGAAGACATGAGGATCTTTATCTATCTATTAAGTAAATATATCGTTGTCTAGTTACCAAATCACAAGCTTTGCTTAATTTTGGGCTATGTCAATTTGTGTGGAATTATCCCAAGGTATTTATATGGACTAGTTGTCCCCGCGACTTCGTCCGCATGGAATTTAATTAAAAAGTTATTGTTCAACTTCTTACAATGAAATTAGCCTAAGTTACTTTCCTTATTACTTATTCAATTTTATTTATTGATAGGTATAGATATTTATTATCAAGAATATTATTCTCTTTTAAGCTGCTATTAGCTGCTAAAGTTATGTATTAAACGTAACACAGGATCTCGTAATATGTACAAGGCGAATGGAGTAATTGGCAATGAATTTACGACGTCGTATCGTAACATCTCATTACTTAATTGCCTGAGCAAACTCTGTACCTTTACTCACCACTCATTATTGTTACGTGGCGTCTAAGTGTTCGTTAGAACTATATATCTCTACGCTCACAAGGGTCCCGAAGGAGTGGGCAGAAGTGTGTTGGTAACACACATACATCTACTGTTCGCTAGAGATATATATTTAGGTCCCAGCTTACTCAAGCACGACTATACATATCTTCTCAGACGTATGCAGGTTTCCCCTCGATGTTTTCCTTCACCGTAAAGCCAGCGTGACAGATGCGCAAAGAAAAAAATATATATAACGTGATAGATGGCGAGTCCGTTGCCGCTTCTCAAGAACGACCGCTGAGTTCTGCACCTTTGTAAGAAGCCATTAATTATACGTGATTTACTTACATTGATGAAGAACAGACGCCAATGATTGTGTGCGACTCCCACGCAGAAAGCGCGTGAAAATTCGCCCAGGGAAATTGCATACGCATTTGTTTTTCTTAAGCTTGTATCAGATCTGTATCTTGCTTGAATAATATATCCTCACGCCTTCGCACAAGGGTCCCGGAAGGGGTAGGCAGAGGTGTATAGGTAGTACCCACACACCCTCATTCCGCCAGAGATATATATTTTAGGTGCCAACGCACTACGCACTAGATTGATCAGACTAAATAATTTAATCGTGAGCCGTGAAATTTCTATCCACATACGCACTTGGTTGAAATACAATTTGGATGATTACTCAGGTTTCGCCCTAGGAGCGACCCCCCAGTTAGGTAAGTTAAGGAATTAGATTTAGTCCTGAACCGAGGAAAGATCAAGACGTCCCTAATTTGGTCTAGAAACGTCCGTCTAGGTCTACCCCTTCCAACACTTTCATCCACACTTGCCTTATACACTTTTTTCGTCAATCGTTCTTCATTCATTCTCCCGACATGGCCTAACCATCTCAGCATACCTTTGTCACATTTGACCTAACTTAACTTAATATAACCGTTTGAAATAAAAAAAGCTAGTTTTAAGGTCCGTTACCTATTGCATATGTATGTACAATTGTACATAATATGTGGCTAGCATAAATATTGTAATAAATTATGCAAATCGTGCGTAGGATGGCATCGCCAAAAATCTTGTTTTGATGTCATTGAACTTTTTAATGGTATTCATATTTAACTGCTTCTTGTATTGATTTATAAATGTGAATATTTAATTTACAAATAAAGTCTACAGATATAAATATCCTCACGCCTTACCACAAGGGTCCCCGAAGGGGTAGGCGTAGGTGTATACGATATATTTTAGGTGCCAACGTGACAGATGGCGAGTCCATCGCCGATACTCAAGCACGACTATCAATACGCCTTTGAATTGCTTCTCAGACCTATGCAGGTTTCCTCTCGATGTTTTCCTCCCCCGTAAAGCTCGGGGTGTGACTAATCACTGTATGCACTTAAGAAAAACTAAGTGGTACAGTTGAGATTCGAACTTGCGATCTATTTGTCGCAGGCAACTACTCGAACCACTCGGCCATCACGGCTATATTAAGACAAACCGAACAATATATTTATATAATAATATAATATAATATTGGATAATATTTAATAAGGGTCTTATCATACCTACTATGCGGCAAAAGTTCTTTTAATTATACTGGAGTCGTGGTGGTCGAGTGGTTCGACTAGTGGAACAGATAAGTTGCAAGTTCAAATCTCGACTGTAGCCATAAGTTTTTCTGAACTTAAGTACACTGATTAGTCAAACCACGAGGCTTACGGTGAAGGAAAACATCGAAAAGAAACCTGCATACGTTTGAGAAGAAATTCAAAGACGTATGTACCTATAGTCGTGCTGGAGTAAAAGCGATGGGTTCGCCGTCAATACGATTGCACCTAAAATATATTTCCGGCGGAACGTGTCTACCCATCCGGTGACATTTGTAAAATTATATACTTAGGTGAATCGAATTATCATCGGACACTCAAAAACGGGAACGTCAGGAGTACTCGAAACCGGCGAGCATGTATAAAGAGACTGATGGATTAGGACGAAGCGAAAGAGGTCATGCATGGCTAGAGTTCTCTCTATTCTCTCTGCCTACCCCGTTAGGGACTCGGCTTGAAGATATGTATATATGTATATACATCTTAATATATATAAATTACGTGTCACGTTGTTTGTCCGCGTTGGACTCCTAAACTACTTAACCGATTTTAATCAAATTTGCACACAGCAGTGTGATCCAACTTAAAAGATAGGATAGCTTTCATCACAATTGGACTCGATAGGTGGCGCTGCGATCACGTTTCTGGAAATTTTACTTTTTCACCCGGGCGAAGCTGGGCGGGTCAGCCCAGAAATTAAAAAATACTCATAATTTATTAATATAAAAAAATCGTAAATAACGTTCGTATTTTTAATGTATTGTGGTCGACCACTAGTCTACATTTAAACACGGAAAAAGTGTAAACATATAAATAGGTATGCAAGTCACAGATGGACCTTGACGTTGGCAGTCGCTCCTTCCGAGGTCACTTCACCATATGCATAAGGAACATTTGATTGCCAAGATTATACACGGTCGCTTGCAATGTGTTGGCAAGTTAGGCTAAGCAGCTGACCCCGTGACTCTGTCATGACGGCGAAAACTAGTAGGTAGTGCTCTGCTCTCATTGCCTACCCCATCGCGTAGTAGGTACTGTGTTTTCATTAATTTAGATGTAAATTTATTTATTTTAAATTTAAAACAAAGATCGCAAGTTCGAACCCCGACTGTACCAATGAGTTTTTCTGAACTTAAGTATAGTGATTAGTCACACCACGAGCTTTACGGTGAAGGAAAACACCGAGAGGAATCCTACATATGTTTGAGAAGCAATTCAAAGGCGTATATATACCTAATCGTGCTTGAGTAACGGCGATGGACTCGCCATATGTCACGTTGGCACCTAAAATATATCTCTGGCGGAAAGTGGGTGTGTGGGTACTACCTAGGTATACACCTCTGCCTACCCCTTCGGGGATCCTTATGGGAAGGCGTGAAGATTTGATGTAATTTTAAGCATTATTTCTACATCTCATTAGTTTTCCATAAACTGTAACTGGGTTTGTCAGAGGAAGTATGAAAATAGCATTAATGCAGTTGAGATGCGAGCGGCGTAACGATCTCAGATCGAATCTGCAATGGTGAGATTTGCAAAACAACTGTCGTAAACGAGGTTATGATTTTATTGATGAAGAAAGGCATGTTACATTGGTTGGGACATATAGAAAGGATGGGTTAAGGAAGATTGACGGAACAGATATACCAAGGGAAACTGTTCAAGTAGCTAGACCAAATCGATCGGCCACTCAAGGACGGGAACGTTAAAAGTACTCGGAACCGGCAAGCATGTATGAAGAGACTAATTAATGTAGACGAAGCGAAAGAGGTGTATTAAGTCTAGAGAAAACTAGCCCCCAACTCTCTCTGCCTACCCCGTTAGGGGCTGTCATGATATGCATGTATATTTACTGTTACTGTCCCTCATACTCCTCGTAATTTTTGTTCAGAGGTTGATAGAAACGCTTTGCTCTGTGGTAATGTGTGCGACACAGTCCAATTACCGCAGGCATTATCGCATATATTTGTAGCTTTACTGTTATTATGTTCCTTTTATAAATAAATAATTCATTTATTTAAAGTAAATTACGTTTTTTATCTATGCCCGATATGTCAATTTGGTGTCAGTAAACGTCAGCGGCATTTGAGATTTCAAATTATTATTTGAAGTGTAATTTTGTTTATAGATACATTATTCTTAATAGTTTTGATATTTTTATTGTAATTATGTGTTTCATTAGTTACGTATTTCAATGAAGACGAAGGTAAGGCGATATTTAATATGAAATGAATGTATGTGGGTCGGTAAGCTCGGTTAAAGAGAAAGATTTTAAAGGAATATTTTGACCGCTATCTAAACTCGAGTAAATCTACATATAATGATATTCAAAATAACCAGAAAACTTATGGACTATAGAACTCCCATACAGTGAGTCTGTCTCTTACTTAGGAGTTGTTCGGATAGTTGTATTTTGTTTATCTATGGCATATGTACTCTGTTCTACTAATATTATAAATCTGAAAGTCTAGTCGCTCACTCAATCATGTCAGAACGTCAGAACGTAATTCTATGAAATTTGACACAGCATTTTATTAGCTCGACTAACACATCCTTATTAATATTATAAATGTGAATGTAAGTTTGTTTGTTACGCTTTCACGTAAAAATTACATAACCGATTATCATGAAAGTTTGTATACATATTCCTGGAGGTATAAGAAGTAACATAGGATACTTTTTATTGAAAAAAAAAACATTTTTACGACTGAAAAAGAAGCCGGCTTACTGATATTTTTTTATTGTGATGGATTATACCCAGGATTAAGACATAGGCTACATTTGAATCCCGAAAGATTCAAAGCTCTAATATTATAAAGGCAAAAATAATGTATGTTGCTCTTTCCACGCGGGCGAAGCCGCGGGCATAAGCTAGTTATAAATAGCTGGGTCTTTATCGGCACCTCGGATTCAATTCCATTTGCTTATGTCCATCAACGCATGTTTTAAAAGAACTAGAAAGTAATAATGAGTAAAATTAACATTTTACACGGGTGAAAACACGGTGTCAGCTAGTAAAATAGAATTGCGTCGTAATCGAGTCACTGACGGACTCAGATCATGCACTTCTTTTACAAACAAACACCCGTGCTACGAACTCGCAGCCCGCCATAATCACTCCTCACTGCCTACCGTCACTCCTCGGTGCCTACCGCAAAGAATGCAAGCGATTCATTCAGAATCTATAATACGTAGGTATAATCCAACCGTAGCAAATCAATTCATTCATTATACGCCATATTTCCGAGTCAATATAATAAATAGTTTATTTAATAGAATCGAGATGAAACCTGCATACGTCTGAGAAGAAATTCAAAGGCGTATGTATAGTCGTGCTTGAGTAACGGCGATGGACTCGCCATCTGTCACGTTGGCACCTAATATACCTCTGGCGGAAAGTGGGTGTGTGGGTATTACCTATACACCTCTGCCTACCCCTTCGAGGACCCTTGTTGGAAGGCGTGAGGATATATTATTATATTTAATAGAAAATCACCCCTGGTGGGAGTGTTTCGAGTAATTTGCAATACAAAGGTTGTAAGTTCGAATCCCTACTGTATAAATGAGGTTTTCTAAACTTAAGTACATTAATTAGTCACACTTCGAGTTTTACCATGAAGGAAAACATCGAGAAGAAGCCTGGATACTTTGAGAAAACGTTTAAAGACGTATGTATAGGCGTGCACCTCGCCATCTGTCGTTGGCACCTTAATTATGTCATCTGTGAAATTAGGGTGTTATTTGCCACTACAAGAATCCTTGTAAGTAAGGTAAGGCGTGAAGTAAAAAATATATAACATAAAAATCAACCTGTTCATGACAGTATCACCACACTGGTTATAGCCCGCCAGTTCTCCCTAGATTTCTTTTCTTCTTCCGCATACATTACATGCCTCTTCATACATGCTCGAGTACTCTCGACGTTCAAATCTTTGAGTGTCCGATCTATTTGATTATAGTTCGTTGAAACGTGGTCTTCCTCTGCCTCTTTTTCACACGCTTTTGCGTTGTAAATTCTTATCTTTATCTACTAATATTATAAAGAGGATGGAATAGAATAGAATATTGTTTATTTGTATAACATGAGTGAACATATTGGTGTTGGGTTTTATTTAAGTGGCTACATGTTTTGCCATGGAGGCGTACAAATTGAGAGAACATGGCGATTACATTATTACCCTAGAACTTATTCTACTTATTATTACATTAATTAACTTAAAAATTCACTTATGTTGTAGTAACATTTACTGACTAAGAAAAAGAGGAAAGATTTGTATTTTTGTCTGTGTATATGTTTGTAGTGAATTAACTAAAAACAACTGGACCGATTTCAAACATTCTTTCACCATTGGAAAGCTACGTTCATCCTGAGTTTCACAGGCTATATTTTCCTTTACAAAAAAATCTTATGTTAAGCCGGGACGGGCCGCTAGTCTATTATATATCCAAACTAACTTTGTTATGAGGTTTGTTATTGCTTCGATAAGCTCTCAATTTATACGCACGTGGTGTAATAAATACATATGTACATTATATACTCGTGTATATGTATTAATGTAGAGTTGGTTTGCGCTTTAGAACACTCGAAAAGTTGTTCACTTGCGCTTTAAGGATTGTGTTTCGTATCAGTAAAAGTTTTAACGGTCATTCTTATCCATGCAATAATGCGCCACAGTGAAGCGTGGCCCTACCACGCTTCACTGTGGCGCAGGGATGATTAACTTCCCACGACTTAAGGGATGAACGGGTCCTTGAAATTTGGCAAAAAGAAATCCTGGGAAATTAGAACTTTCTCGTGACAATTTAGATTATAAGGACAGACTGTAATTGTGTTTTAAACCGGACGTAGTCGCGGGCAATAGCAAGTTAATTAATTATTATTATATATCAATACGCCTTGAATGATTTAATGAAGCATGCACCTAGATTGGTTCACGTGGTTTTAATCATTCCATTGCCTGTATATTTTCCTAGCGCGTGTTCAAGGTTGTGTAGGGTTGGGATCAATATATTTAGCTTACAAGCATTGTCGCGCGGTTTGAACCGCGTAAAAATCGATTTGATTGGTGAATTTACATACATATATATCAACACGCCGAATCCTTCACGGATTAGGCAGAGAGAGTAGAGCGCCACTTCTCTCTATACAAACATTCGCTTCGTCCACATTCCACAAAAGGAGATTATTTGTTAATATCCTCACGCCTTCCCACTAGGGTCCCCGAAAGGATAGGCAGAGGTGTATAGTTAGTCGCAGCGCCAATTATCGGGACCAACTGTGAATTTAAGCCATTGTCGAATCCACTTGACCAAACAGAAAGTAATCAAAGATGTTTAGGAGGAGTTCAGGCACATACATACCAAGTCCCTAACGGGGTAGGTAGAGAGTATCGTCCACATTCATCAGTCTCTTCATACATGCTCGTCGGTTTCGAGTACTCTTAACGTTCCCGTCCTTCAGAGTCCGATCTATTTGATCCATGTAGTTGGAACGTGGCCTTCCTCTGCCTCTTCTTGCACACACTTTTGCTTTGTATATCTGTTTCGTCAATCTTTCTTCACTCATCCTTTCTATGTGTCCAAACCAACGTAACATGCCTTTCTTCATCTTTACAATCACGCCCTCATTCACGCCAGTTGATTTGCGAATCTCTTCATTGCGGATTCGATCTAATATCGAGGTATATATGCCTACATATCTATGCTACCTTGACCACACTTGAGCATGATACATCTGTTTCGGCTAAGATCCGACACAGCAGCAATTTTGACGTGTCTCGCACTTTGCTTTTCAATTCCATTCAAACCGACAGACAACCCGCTGAAATTATTTATACACAAGTATTTCTATTTAATTTATCGTTTTAATAAATCATTTCTTTTATATAATATAGCCTATGATACTTGTTAAAAATTCAGGTTTCTAGTGGTGAAAGATTTTTTTTAATTAGTCGACAAATTTTTGAGTTACATCGTAACACACAGACAAGCAAAGTATCAAATCTTTCCTCTTTATAATATAAGGTTAGACAACCCGCATACATTCAGTTAAGTATGCCTACCCACTTTATAGCAATAAATAAGCTGCTGCTTACCATATTTAACTGCATTTTGGATACAAGGTTAATGTATTCATATTTAATCGATAGTGGTTCTGTTTATCATCTGTTTTTATGTTTTCACTGGCTGAGGCAGATATAAACATACATACATATCATCATCACCCGTCTCTTCTTCTGATAGGTTTTTTCTTGGAAACGGTGTTAGCTTTGGTTTTTGTTAAGTATATAATAATGATAATAATATTTCCTCACGCCTTCCCACAAGGGTCCCCGAAGGGGTAGGCAGAGGTGTATAGGTAATACCCACACACCCACTTTCCGCCAGAGGTATATTAGGTGCCAACGTGACAGATGGCGAGTCCATCGCCGTTACTCAAGCACGACTATACATACGCCTTTGAATTTCTTCTCAGACGTATGCGGGTTTCCTCTCGATGTTTTCCTTCACCGTAAAGCTCGTGGTGTGACTAATCACTGTACTTAAGTTCAGAAAAACTCATTGGTACAGTCGGGATTCGAACTTGCGATCTTTGTGTCGCAGGCAACTGCTCGAACCACTCGGCCACCACGGCTTGTTAAGTATATGACATTCAATAAGTGTTCCCTGTGCCTTTTTGAACGTTGAATAAAATATTAAGGTTTATTTGATTTTGATCACGCCGAGTCCGGGTCGAGTAGAGTCGGTAACGGGGTAGGCAGAGATTATAGAGCGCCAGTTCTCTCTAGACTTACAAACCGTCAGATTTATCTCGTGTATAATTCGTTTATCCACTCCCTTGGGTAATGGCGAGATGGTATTTGGCTGCCGTCAGGTCTAGTGGTTAGAGCTGACTGCGAAACTTGAGGTTGTCGGTTCGATTCCCGCTGAGGGCAGGTGTTTACATTACGCCGAGTGATGTATCTAGTTAGATATTAAAATACCAATCTTCTACCACTCCATCATCACAGCTCTTGGTGTTATAAAATAATAATAATAATATTTTAGTTTTTGTTTTTATATTTTTAATTTATATTGTAACTAGCAGACCCGGCCACGCGTTGCTGAGGCTGAGCTTTTTATATAATTGTGACCGTTAAATAATAAGCAATAAAATAATATTACTACTATAAATTGAGATGGAAGCTACCATATCTTTCAAGTTGGATACTCCAGTGTGCAAATTTGATTGAAATCGGTTAATTAGTTTAGGAGTCCATCGCGGACAAACAACGTGACGCGCAATTTATATATATTAAGATGTATTTTCATTTTTCCAGTGACAATGGCGTGGTTAAGCAACGTGTTGTTGCTGTGTGTGTTGCACCTGGTGGCGGGTGGGGGCTACCTGCTGCCCCTGGACGTGGTGCCCAGCCACTACGACGTCAAGCTCACGTATGACGTGGACCCTGCCACCAACTTCAGCTTCTACGGCCTGGTTGATATTTTGGTAAGGCTTCGAAATACATTTAATATCTTTGTGGTTTTTTCTGGAATAAAACAGTTTGGGACACACATATTGGGTAACCGTTTACCTTTAACTGCAAATGCAACGCAAGTATAAAAAATATCGCCGTTTTTGCAACATTTTTCATTGACGCTCCGCTTCTGTCACGCTGAGTCCCTCACCGGGTAAGCAGAGAGAGTAGAGCGCCAGTTCTCTGTTGACTTCTCCTAGACCTCTTTCTACTGCCGTGTGGTCAGAGGTCCTAACTGCGAACATTGAGGTCGCGGGTTCGATTGCCGCTGAGTGTCAGCAGGACTAGAGTCCTGTTGACACTCAAGTAAATATGTATCTAGTTTCAAAAGGAAATTTCACGGTAAAGCTGAACGACCGTTTAACCTAAATGCCCCATTTTATTGTCAAAGCTTTACATATTGGAATCATAACAATGTTTTTAAAATAATAACGCTATTATTGTCGAAGAAAATACGTATGCATTTACACTATGTTTACCGTTGTTGCAAACAATGTGTCTCAGAAAATGGGATAGTTTGTTAGCTCAAATTGGAGATAGGGCACGATGGTAGGAAACAAGAAAAAATTGAATACATTCTAACTTGAAAATGTTTGTAACGTAACACATGTAGGTAAGATCTAACTACGTTTTTATGTTAAATATCTTATTAATAGTTATTAAAAAAATACCCTTTATTAAAACAATGGTTCGGGATGAGAACTACTCCCTTTAATACATATATACATATCATCACGCTGAGTTCCTAACTGGGTAAGCAGAGAGTATGGAGCGCCAGTTCTCTCTAGACTTACATACTTCTTCCTCTTCGCCCACATTCATCAGTCTCTTCATACATGCTCGTCGGTTTCGAGTACTCTTGACGTACCCGTCCTTGAGCGTCCGATGGATTTGATCCAGGTAGTTGGAACGTGGCCATCCTCTGCCTCTTCTTGCACACACTTTCGCTTTGTATATCTGTTTCGTCAATCTTTCTTCACTCATCCTTTCTATATGTCGAAACCACCGTAACATGCCTTTCTTCATCATTACAATCACGCCCTCATTCATGCATTTATAATATTGGCTAAATACTGACTGAAAGATATTTCAGGTCGAGACTATGAAATTGCTTTCAGGAAGGTGTTTATTGTATACTAGCTTATGCCCGCGGCTTCGCCCGCGTGGAAAGAGCAACATATTTTGCCTTTATCATATTTGAGCTTTGAATCTTTCGGGATTCAAATGTATTCTATGTCTTAATCCTGGATATAAGCCATCACCATTTTAGTAAAACGGCATTTTTTTCTGTCGTAAATTTATTTTTTCAATAAAAAGTATCCTATGTTACTTCTAACACCTCCAAGAATATGTGTACAAAGTTTTATGATTATCGGCTATGTAGTTTTTACGTGAAAGCGAAACAAACAAACTTACATTCACATTTATAATATTAGTAAGGATTACATTTATATATCAGCGTGAAACTGATTTATTTACAGAGCCTGTCAAATTGAACTCAAACGTGACATAAATCAAATATCATTAGCGTAAGATACAGTTCATTGAGCGTGTCACGGACCATTTGCATTGGCATTGTTGTGTGCGAGTTGCAGTCTTAACTAGCTAGCCCGTAATGTATTATATTATTACTATTATTTTAAAATACACATTAGAACGGCCAGTAGCCAATTACTCTAAATAGTTAAAAGTATATACACAGCATATACACAACACAAAAGAAAATATATAAAACAACATTCATACAATCGCCTCCCAATAGTATGGGTATCCTTGTATAAATTACATACACATCATCACGCCAAGTCCCTAACGGGGTAGGCAGAGAGTATAGAGCGCCAGTTCTCTCTAGACTTACATACCTCTTTCGCTTCGTCCACATTCATCAGTCTCTTCATACATGCTCGTCGGTTTCGAGTACTCTTAACGTTCCCATACTTCAGAGTCCGATCTATTTGATCCAGGTAGTTGGAACGGGGCCTTCCTCTGCCTCTTCTTGCACACACTTTTGCTTTGTATATCTGTTTCGTCAATCTTTCTTCACTCATCCTTTCTATGTGTCCAAACCAACGTAACATGCCTTTCTTCATCTTTACAATCACGCCCTCATTCACGCCAGTTGATTTGCGAATTTGTATAAATAATTTAATTAAAAAAATAATTTGTATAAATTACCAAGTGGAAATTTACATGCCTTTTCTCTCCTTGTGCTGACTCCTCGGGACCACTTGTAGCAAGGCGTAAAGATATATTAGAACCGCATTTATTTTAAAATTTAACTTTGACGTTAAGGACATTGATTTTTCCCCGTGGTGGCCGCGTGGTTCGAGTAGATTGAACACAAAGATTGCAAGATCGAATCCCGACTGTAAAAATGAGTTTTCTGAATTTAAGCACACTGATTAGTCACACCACGAGCTTTACGGTGAACGAAAACATCGCGAGGAACTTCGGTATCGTGAGCGTAAATAGGCTACGGTGGCCGTTGCTCATCAGGTGGGCCGTATGTTGTTTGCTACTCTTGTTGTATAAAAAAAAATGTATTGTAATTTTTTTATAATAAAGAATGATGTACTCTCTAAATTGCGTAGCCTATGTGTGTATCCTATATTTATATTGTGATTCCTACACGGGGACAATAATAATGTATTCTTATGAGTGTTGCCCATTGCTGGTGTCCCACTGAGCATCGATAAATATGCCTAGATTGTCCTACATACGCACAAGCAATGTTAAGGTGGGCATAACATGACCCTGAGCAACGTTTCTAATTTCATTGCCAAAATTTACTTAACCCAATATTATAGTGATGCAGTTTGATCATTTGTTGAACGTGCTAAGCTCTAATAAAGCTCTCGAAGCTTGCATCTAAATGCAGATTCGAATCCTTAAATCCCGACTGAACTATATATGATTCTTTCTTAGCTCAGTTTTGCTCATCTCTATATGATATACACATGCAGTGGCGTAGCAAGATAACCAAAGGCCCCGGGGGCAAAAAAAAATAAGGCCCCAAAAAAACTATTTAAAATCGTTTGTTCCGCATTCGACGTACTCCAGATTTGTTGTAATCCAGATTCGTCGTAGGTGCTCCATAATAAATTAAAAACCAAAAACACATTGTAACTTATTTTAATGAAAAAATTAAAACTATGTTGCCATTATTAAAGTCGCATTCCTGGAATCCGGTTTATTTATATTTCGAATGTTGGAGAAATTTTCACTAGTTCAATGTATAGTTAGTAAGTCAGAGTCCGACCTTAGGGCCTAGCTTCTAACCGCTAGGTAGCTACGCCACTGTACACATGTCCTTTTCCCAGTGTTTATTAATGATGACATGTTACAGGTGTGACTCACTTATCATTCGCATCATGCACCAGCTCGTACTACCATTGTTGTATACTATCTTAGCTTACCTTCCCTACCGCCGACGAACACACGTGAATTTTAATAGCGCATGCAATTTTTATTATTGGCTCCTCGGTCAGTGCAAAAGAGTTTTTGCAGCAGCAGATGCAGGCATACATACATATTATGACGCCGAGCCCCTCACGGGGTAGGCATAGAGTATAGAGCGCCAGTTCTCTCTAGACTTACATAACTCTTTCGCTTCGTCCAAATCCATCAATCTCTTTATACATGCTCGTAAGTTTCCAGACGTTCCCGTCCTTGGGTGTCCGATCGATTTAATTTAAGTAGTAGGAACGTGGTCTTCCCCAGCATCTTCTTGCATTTTTCTTCACTCATCCTTTCTATAAGTCCAAACCAACGATACATACTTTTGTTCACCTTTACAAACACATCCACGGTCACGTCAGTTGCTTTGCGAATCTTTTTATTGCGGACTCGATCTAATATCGTTACGCCGAACGACGAAAACGCATTATACTGTTGCAAATCCTGGGTATGTCAGAGGAAGCATGAAGATAGCATAGCATAAATACAGGATCCAGGATAATGAATTAACTCGCGTCCGTATTTCTAGTGTGATTCATAACCCAACTTGCTGCACCCGCGCGAAGGCGGTGCTTGTCAGATGTCAATAAATATAAGATATAAATGCGATTACATTCGTCCATATTCATGCATATTAATACAATAATACCTTGAACTACATTAACATAAATAAGATTCAATTAAATTTATACTCAATGCAGTTATATATAAGTACTAACTAGCTGGCTCGCCCAGCTTCGCCCGGGTAAAAAAGTTAAACTTGAAAAACGATCGCAGCGCCACCTATCGGGTCCAATTGTGAAACTAAACCATTCACGAATCCACCTGACAGACAGAACATTTCACTATAATCGGTCCAGCGGTATACGATTCTATAGAGGACAGACAAGTATAATTTTTTATATGTGAACTAGCTGTGCCCGCGACTTCGTCCGCGTAAAATTTAACTAAAAAGTTATTGTTAAATTTTATACAGTGAAAGTAGCCTAAGTTACTTCTTATTACATCAGCTATCTGCCAGTGAAAGTCCCGTCAAAATAGGACCAGACAGACAGACAAAAATTTAAGAAAATTATATATTTGTATATGTACCGTGTATACATACATCCATATGCAGTTAGTAAAAAGCGGTTATTTTAATTCATATTACATTTTTTGTAAATATTATTAATTGTTGTTATTGTAAATAAAGAACAATATTACAAACAGACACTCAAATTTTATTTATTTGTATAGATATAGATCAGAGGATTCAAAAAAATATTGGGGTGACCTGCTGTATAGAGGTTTCAAACCACTCTGTACAGATTTTTTTTATACGTCAAGTGATTTGTCACACTGCAAGCATTCAGGTGAAGGCAAACATCTTGGCTACCTGCATATTGAGACCTCTACTAGTATCTGTGCGTGTAATTGTCGCCGAGGTAATGTGGGTCTATCTGCCTTGCGTTGACGTCTGACGGCCGCCTGGTTTAGTGGTTAGAGCTCCAGCTTGCGAAGCTTGACGTCGCGGTTCTATTCCCGCTGAGGGCAGATATTTGTGTGTTGAGCGCGAGCAATTGTACCTTAGTCTTGGATATCCTGTGTATTTACTCTATCTATATGTAAAGATATTGTTGTCTGATTATCATAACACAAAGTTAGCTTCATTTGGGGATAGGTTAAAAAAACGAATATATAATACGTATGTATGGGTACCTTACTAATATTATAAATGTGAATGTAAGTTTGTTTGTTACGCTTTTACGTAAAAACTACTGATTATCATGAAAGTTTGTACACATATTCCTGGAGGTATAAGAAGTAACATAGGATACTTTTTATTGGAAAAAAAAAGCCGGTTTTTCTTATATTTTTTATGGTGATGGCTTATACCCAGGATTAAGACATAGGCTACATTTGAATCCCGAAAGATTCAAAGCTCTAATATTATAAAGGCAAAAATATGTATGTTGCTCTTTCCACGCGGGCGAAGCCGCGGGCATAAGCTAGTATTTCTATATTCTCGCGCCGTCTAGTCGAGACCTCTCGTGACAGGCGGGCTGGAACATATCTCGCTCAGAGAATCAGCATTGCTATCCAGCGTGGCAATGCTGCTAGTCTTCTTGGCACGTTGCCTCGGGATAGCGATTTGGGACAAATATTTTATCTGTAAGTAGTTAGTTTCAACTGTTAATTGTTGTTAATGTAAATAAAATATCTTTAATTTAATTATTATATATAATTGATACCATAAGGCCACCTACTTTTTATAATAAGTTGATTTGTGAGCCGACATTGCGCCGCGCCCGCACAATACAATGTGAAATCTTCGTCAAGGACTTGTGTAATGTAAATTGTTGATAACTATTGACACTAAAACGTTTCTTATTTTATGCATTGTCATATAAAAAAACTACTTAGTAGTGAAATTTAACGCTGTCGAAACCGCGACGCTAGAAGAACTAGACTTAAACGTATTTCAATTCATACCCAGATCCGTCTCTTTATTGTACATGCTCGGCATCGAGTACTCTTAACGTTCCAGTCCTTTAGTGTGATCGATTTGTCCTATGTAGGTAGTTAAAACGTCGTCTTCTTCCGCCTCTTCTTTCGCAGACATTTGCATTTTATGTCTCTCGTCAATCTTTCTTTACCCTTATTTTCTTTAAGTCCAAACCAACGTTACGTTTCTTTCGTCATCTTTCGCTTGTCGCTTTGAGAGTATCTGTGTTGCGGATCTGATCGTTACTATTCAAACTACCCGCAATTAGGTTCAACAATTAATTGATAAATTTTACAATATAGTCTTGACACCAATTTAGAGATAAAATACCGTAAATTTTGTAGTTAGTATATAACTGTATGTAAATTCTGCAAACATACATTAGAATTGTTTTACATCTGTCACTTTTTGTCACAGGTGACAGCTAAGAAGGCAACAACCAAAATAGTCCTCCACAGCGAGGACCATGAGATATATGAGCAGCAGGTCCGTCTGTCAGGCTCCCCGGGCAAGCCCTGCGTGACTGGTGTTGAACGTGAAGATACCTACAGTCTTCTAACGCTGACCCTTGATAGACCCTTGGAGGCCGGCGAGAACTACACCCTCACGATTCCTTTCCGTGGGAACCTCAAAATGGGACTAGACGGAGCTTACGTCAGCTCGTATTACAACACAAAGACGAAGCAAAAAGAGTGAGTAGATGTTCGTGTAATGAACACGAGTATTTGATCATGTATATAAATGTTGATCGTTGATTAGTTGCCATTTTACAAGCTTTGCTTAGTTTGGGACATGGGGACAGGGGATAAGGTATCTATACAAATAAATAAAATTGTAGTGTCTGCTGGTTAATAATAAAATAATCGCTTTTTACTAAATGCATATAGATGTATACACGGTTGGTAAATATAGCAAAATTAAATTAAAATTTTTTTTTGTCTGTCTGTCTGTTTTTTCCGACTAATCTCAGAAATGGCTGGACCGATTTTGACGGGACTTTTTAATGGCAGGTAGCTGACGTAATAAGGAGTAACTTAGGCTGCTTTTATTTTAGACAACAAACAAGAACTTTTTTGTTTAATACCGCGCGGACGAAGTCGCGGACACAGCTAGTTATTTATTAAGGTGTGTCATCGTTTAACGATTTTTAAAAACATCCCTTATGATCCTGCAGTTTAGACTAGACTATTTCCCCTCCGTTTAACTTTGTGGTCCTCTTCGCAGGTATCTGATAACGACCCAGTTCGAAGCCACATCAGCTCGCAAAGGCTTCCCGTGCTTCGACGAGCCCATGTTTAAGAGTACTTTCAAGATCACCATCGGTCACTGTAAACATTACACCGCAGTGTCCAACATGCCTCTCGCACGCAGCTCACAGGACAAGTCAGTATACAAATATTACTTTATAAATTATATTACTACAACTACCTAGATCAGATCGGACGCTCAAAAACGGGAACGTCGAAAGTACTCGACACCGACGAGCATGTATGAAGAGACTGATGGATATGGACGAAGCGAAAGAGGTAAGTATGTCTGGAGAGAACTGACGCTGTCTTCTGTCTTCTGTCTGACGCTCGGCTTGATGGAACATATGTATGTATTGGAGTAACACAGCCTAAGAACTAAAATTTTGAACGTAGGTTCCCTTAAAATAATATTAAATCATTTTTTTTATATTTGCAGTCCTTTGGAAGTGTTCTGGCCGTGGAACATCATGGCAGAGAACTTCAAGTGAGTATAGTGATATTAACGTAATGCTTATATTAATATAGAATTTTATATAAAAAGTACTACCCGCCCAGCTTCTAAAGCTTGAATCTAAACTATCCTCGAATATACTTGAACACCTACAAAAATTTCATCAAAATCGATACGCACAGTAATTATATTATTTATAGTATAAATATTGTACTTAAGTTCAGAACTCATTGGTACAGTCGAACTTGCAATCTGTGTGTTGAGGCGACTACTGGAACCACTCGGCCACCACGTCTCAATGTGGACAATAATATCGTAGAGCTAGACAAATGGTCTTGCTATATTTGTACTTTTGTTGTGTTATGTAACATATTAAACCTTATTCACTTCATAATAGGAAACAAAAGTCCGAGTTCGTTTGGGACGAGTTCGACGTGTCAGTGCCAATGTCAACGTACCTCATAGCTTACGTGGTGTCCAAGTTCGAATACGTGGAAAGTCCCACAGGCCTCTCCACCACCAAGTTCAGGATCTGGGCGAGGAGTGACGCTCTCGATCAGGTAAATGGCTCTCTTCTCTTCTTCTTTTCTCAAAATCACAGCTACTTTTCTCACATTTGTCTACCCCTTTTAGGGAAGGAAGATTAATTATCCATGTTTGCTTTCAGACGGAGTATGCGGCAAGAATTGGTCCCACAGTGTTGACTCACTTTGAAAAGTGGTTCAATGTGTCGTTCCCACTGCCGAAGCAAGACATGATGGCTATACCCGACTTCGCAGCCGGGGCCATGGAGAACTGGGGCCTGATCACGTACAGGGAGACAGCACTGCTGTACCACAAAGAGCAGTCCTCCTTCCTGAACAAGGAACGTGTTGCGGAGGTGAAATGATTGTTGCTCATCTATTCTCAACGTGGCTAAGTGGTCGAGCAGTTGTCTGCACAATGATGACAAGATCGAGCCCCAACTGTAACAATGAGTTTATCTGAATTTAAGAACAGTAATTGGTCACGCTAGCTTTACGATGAAGGAAAACATGGAGAGGAAACCTGCATAGGTCTGAGAAGCAAATCAAAGGCGTGTGTATAGTCGTGCTTGAATAACGGCGATATTGTAACATTATTTAAGGGAGTAACTTATAGCATAAAATATTATGTATTTTTTCATTGGCTTACTTTTATTGTAACAACAGTCCTTCTGCTTCTGGCGATCTTCTGTCAGGTAGTGTCAATATAAGTTGTGATCTATGGTGTCCATTATTTCATTACCTGTTCATTCAAAACCAAGCCTTCGGAAAATGAATCTCAGACCTATCAAGTCTTTCAACGTGGCATTGTCTTATGCCAGGTGATCGCCCACGAGCTGGCCCATCAGTGGTTTGGCAACCTGGTGACGATGAAGTGGTGGTCGGACCTGTGGCTCAACGAAGGTTTCGCCACGTTCGCGGCGTCCGTGGGCGTGGCGGCCGCCGAGCCCGCGTGGCGCGCGCACCGCTCCTACGCCGTCGACAACACTCTGGCTGTGCTCAGCCTCGACGCGCTCGAGACTTCGCATCCTGTAAGTTTTCATTTTAAACTTTCTTCATAACGAGAAGCCCTAACATGTAGAGATAGTGCTATCACCGAAGACGCGCCCCACCTATTTCTAGTCGAGGTGGTCGCGGGATGCGGGCGGTATAACCCGAGTCTATTAATTGTAGTGTGCGTGTGCACTCAATCAGTGTGTACCGACAATACTCAATTTTGTTAAACTTGTTTTGTAAATCTTCAGGTAATTAAATGCATCCATACTCAGGGCTATTTCTGAACATTTCAATTCTGAATGATGGGATTCGTTTATTTTTTCGGAGCTCATTTTTAACCAAGTCAAATATATTAATATTTTTCTTAACAAATATTTGTCATCTAAGTATGTACCTGTATTATTTATGTACATATGCCTCTTACCCTTTATGATTGTGTTCGCCAGGTGTCCGTCCCTATCGACGACCCGAAGCGCATCTCGGAGATCTTCGACGAGATCTCGTACCGCAAGGGATCCACGCTCATCCGCATGATGACGATGTTCCTCGGCGAGGAGGTGTTCCGGAAGGCCATACACAAGTGAGCTTACTCTAAACGATATTAATCCACCGTGAGTTTACTGGTTCAAACACTGGAAACCCTACTGTTGCTGAGCGGATTCTATAAGTAGATAAACAATTGCCTGTTTGGCCATCCATTTCTACAAGAGTGATCCAAGAGCCTCCGAAAGGGTAGGCAGACGTGAAAATACGCTCTTTTCAATATATTACGATGGCGAGTCCCACGCCGTTTCTCAAGCCCAATATACATACGGCTTTGAATTTCTTCTCAAACAGGTTTCCTTTCGATCTTTTCTTTCAACGTAATGCTCTTGGTGTGACTAATTACTGTGTTATAGAACTGTATAAATCTCATTGGTACAGTCGGAATTCGAGCTTAAAATCTTTGTGAGGCAAATACTCGAGCCACTTGGCCAGGCTTAAAAATTATATTAAAAAAAAATCTTTGCGCAGTTACCTGGTGAAGTATTCGTACCAGAATGCGGAGCAGGACGACTTGTGGCGCGAGTTGACCGCCGCCAGCGAGCAGCATGGAATACTGCCGCGCGATACCACAGTCAAGGACATCATGGACACCTGGACCACGCAGACAGGGTACCCCGTCCTCACCGTGAGCAGGGACTACACGGATGGTTCCCTCACCATCACTCAGGTAAGATAAGACGAGATAAGATCATTCATTTTCACAAGTGTAGGCACTTTGGCACCTAAAGTATACATACCTTTACATATCATGATGCCTAGTCCTTAAAGGGCAATGCAGAAAGAATAGAACGCTGGTTTTCTCTAGACTTACATAATTCATTTCATTCCTCAGTCACTTCATAGAAGCTCGCCGGTTTCGAGTACTCTTGGTGTTCCCTTTCTTGAGTGTCGCTCACACACCTAAAATAGCCGGCGACTTGTGGGTGGCAGAAGGCGTGAATATATTATTCTTTACATTGTTGCTCCAAAATATGCGAAAGCTTGTATGCAGTTGGTTGAGTTGTGAGTTACCATTGTCGCCGGCCTGGTGCAGAAACGGTACGTGTCGCTCGGAGCGCGCGCGGCCACGGCGGCCTCGTGGTGGGTGCCCCTGAGCGTGGTCGCGCGGGGCGAGGCGCCCGCGCCGCTGCAGTGGTTGGCGCCCAACGAGGGGCTAGCGCGCCCGCAGCGGTACACGCACCCCGCGGCCAAAGACGACTGGCTGCTGCTCAACCACGATATGATCGGTGAGTTCGCACTCTAATGCAACCCGGCACGCCAGATTAGGTTTAAGCATTATGTAATTCCTTGAGCGGTAATGGTCGAGCCCTGTCCCTCCCTCCCTCCTCGAATCCGGTCCCTGTAAGTGAATAAGCCGTACGTTGTTTGATAAACATACTTATTTATTTTCCGTTAACGTTGTCTATTTTTGTATATTTGTCCCCGAAGGGCACCTTAAATCGGTTTGTGGGACCTTGGTGGGAGATTTCAAAAATATTTTCAAGACATTTCCATGGAAGTCTAACATAGACTATTAGCGCAGTAGGTACTGCAATGTAACGGATGATGTGATGTGAGATGTGATGATGATGATGGATCACATTCAGCGCTAACTAGCCGACCGGTTAGTTAGCGCTGAATATGATCCCGTGGCTCACGAGTAGCGAGCCTTACCGTGCGTGTGCCGGCAGCGCCGTACCGCGTGAGCTACGACGCGCGCAACTGGCAGCTGCTGGCTGCGGCGCTGCAGTCGCGCGCTGCGCAGCTGCCGCCGCTGGGCCGCGTGCAGCTATTGGCCGACGCCTTCGCGCTCGCCTGGACCAACCAGCTCGACTACAACACCACGCTACAGTGAGCCCTCTCTACGCTCTCTCATGCTACTCCCCATCTGCATACACAGCTACGGCAATGCGCCCCGGGTTTTGCCTCACACCTCGTTGGATAAGCGTTAATGTTTACTCTTATATCCAAAATGATTCAAACAGAATGACAGGCAATCAGTGCAGGACTGTTTAGCAGGGCAGGACCGTAAGACGGTGTTATATTATGCCATGTACGATAGTCATACTTTTCATTACTGTGGATGATTGGCAGAAATTTTGTAATAGCTTTTGAGAAGAAAAAAATGTTCATTGACGTAGTTACAACTAGGTGCTAGTGCTACAGCGCTGGTAAAAAATAAAGTGATAGGGAGATGGTGCTCTCCTCCTCTCCTGCTAATCCTCCCCTCCCTCCAGGTTGGCCAGCTACCTGTCCCACGAGACTGACTACCTGCCGCTGTCGACGGGCCTCAAGGCGCTGGCCAAGATAGAGAACACCCTCAAGCGCAGCCCCGAATACGGCGCCTTCCAGAAGTTCATCAGAAAAATGATCGGAAACGCCTACCAGAACTCTGGCGGGCTTGCTACCAAGAACATTATACAAGGAGATGATTTGGAGAGCGTCAAAATGCAGGTAATATACACATTATGCCCCAAGTTAGAGGGAAAGTCTATCACCGTTCCTCTGGCACGACTTCATTCTTTAATCATGCGAGTTTGCTTTCATTATTTCTTAGAAAGTCACATCAATTATAAAATTATTTGTCATAAAAAATATATTATGTAAACAACCGTCTAGCGTAGCTACAACTTTCGATTATTATGCTACAGCACTCTTCGTCTTGTTTGGCCCGTTTTAGCTCTGGGATAGGTCGGCAGATGGCGCTGTTATTGATATTGTTTACCCTTACGTTTTTGATCGTTTACTTTTGTAGATGTAATAGCGTGGTCTTTTCAATATACAGGTGATGTTAAGCGGGTGGGCGTGCCGCATGAAGATACCAGGATGCGAAGAAAATGCCATGGAGCTTTACGAGCAATGGATGGAGACTGAGAACCCTGATGAGAACAACCCGTGAGTGTTTTGTTGTCCAAGGTTTGCGTCCCTGAAGCGCTTACAAAACTTCACAGGGAAGGAACCAGTGAAAAATATTGGTAAAGAGAGACGGGACCATGATATCTGTTCGCGAAAATGAAACTTGTAAAATGGGGAAGAATATTTTTGTGTACACAGGAATCAGTGCCATACTTAAATAAAAAAAATCTTAAAAATACGTAAAAAAAATTTCACGCGGAAGAAGTTATAATAATGACGTGCTATTATTTAATTATCAAAAAATATGTACATACAAAAGTTTATAATAACACAAGTAGTAACGTTATTGAATAACGGTATTTTTATTAGTATAACGATACGATACGGAACGATGTTAAGCCTCCCTAGCATTCAAACGTCGAAATATCTGCATTTAATGAAATGCATTAACGTATTATCATAAAAAGTATAGAAGAACGTGCAGATTGAGTATGCAAAACAATAATTGTGGCTACAATCATGATACGCTGAGGCCCAGTAAACGGCGCGAATCCACTAAGAAATCCAAAGGCGTATGTATAGTCGTGATTGAGTAACGGCGATGGACTCGCTGTCTGTCACGTTGGCACCTAATATACCTCTGGCGGAAAGTGGGTGTGTGGGTATTACCTATACACCTCTGCCTAACCCTTCGGGGACCCTTGTGGGAAGGCGTGAGGATGTATATACTATATATACATATTCTACATTACTATACATTTCATACTATATATATATTTCGTTTATTACCATCCTGCATAAGAACGCAGCGTCAAACCCCTGGCAGGCTCGTGCTAGGTATGCTAGGTAAGTGTGTGTGTGTGTTCACGCAACCCATACCAAATAGTTTATAACACAATTAATAGTAAGTTACACGCTACCACCACTAGATGGCGCTACGTTTCATTGTATAACGCGCTATAGGAAGCTTCACATAGAACATTGTGGTAGACGGCGTTTATTTCTACATTATACCGGCTCAGATCAGGAATACTATTGGTTATATTTTACCTTTTAGTGTTTCACATACAGTTCAATTCAACCAAGTACCTTCTCGGTACTAAACAGTGTGTGTGTGAGTGTGTGTGTGTGCAGCATCCCGCTGGAGCTGCGGCGCACCGTGTACTGCGCGGCGCTGGCGCGCGGCGGCGTGCGTCACTGGCGCTGGGCGCTGGCCCGCCGCGCTGGCGCCGCGCCCGCCGCACGCGACACGCTGCTGCACGCGCTGGCCTGCTCGCGCGACGTCTGGGTCCTGGCGCAGTACGTAGACGTACCCCTCTATGCCCCTCTATACACACCCACATAATTACCCCTCTTTCCCGTAGGCAGAGACGACTTCTTTACACTTGATACGATCCTTACATACTTGTTTCGCTTCGTCCACTTCCATTATTCTCTTCGGTTTAGGGTCTTGACCGGACCTTTTTTCAAGACGTCCCTAATTTGGTCTAGAAACGTCCGCCTAGGTCTACCCCTTCCAACACTTTCATTCACACTCGCCTTATACACTTTTTTCCTCTACCGTTCTTCATTAATTCTCTCGACATGGCCAAACCATCTCAGCATACCTTTTTTGTCACTACATCTTCTTCCGTGACTTCATTCCCCTGTATGAATGCTAATTAAATCATATTGTACGCGAGCGTAATCGCGAAGCATTGCTGGTAGTAGGTATTCATGGTGACGTTCCCGCTAGATACCTGGAATGGGCGGTCTCGGACACGTCGGAAGTGCGAAGGCAGGACTCCGCGAGCGTCATCTCGGGCGTCATCCAGTCCACAGTTGGCTATTACATCGGCAAGGAATTCGTTTACGAGAGGATCGCTGATATTCACAAGGCGTTAGTATTCTTTCAATCATTATTTACTACTTACAAAATACTTTACAATATGACTTTTTTCTCGTACCAGTATTTTATATATAACTAGCTGTGTCCGCGACTTTGGCTGCGTGGAATTGGGCAGCATTTTTTGGATAAATTACTTCGTAAATATACCTACTACTTAAACAAAACAACTGTCTTACGTAAAAAGGTAGTTAGCATCAAATATTTTACTTCTACACAGGAGAATTTGAATAAGTACGGTATTTGTATGTTCATAGAATGAACGGCCAGGGTCGTCGCCTGGGCTCCATCATCAAGGTGCTGCTCAACAGTTCACCACGCAGAGGGAACTTGACCAGGTAACTAGCAACACATTTACACAAACAAGAGACAAAGAGAGGTAGGGCATAACGGGTTTTCCGTTAGAATTTGGAGCTGCCCGACCGGGGCAAGACCTCCACCTTATAGAAGTCCGTAGCCAAATAATGTAACACAATGTTTTGTGTTGTTTTCCTACGCGGTGAATAAGGTTTCCAGTAATGAGCTCCTTGGGGAGGGGGGAGGATTGTTATATTGTTTTGGCAGTAGAGGGATTAGTCCCATTGTGCTGCCAACACAGTATAACTCTCCGAACACAGAATGGCAACGCGCAAGTGATACTTCGGTATTGTAAGCGTAAATAGGCTGCGGTAACCGTTTTTCATCAGGTTGGCCGTATGCTTGTTTGCTACTCTTGTTGTATTAAAAATCACCGCTTGGGTTCGCAATTGAGACGATTCTGTGTAAACTAGCCCTTGGTTGGAGTAACAAATATTATGCAATCGAATACCAGTAAATTGGGCCTGTTTTTATTTGTTAGTTGATTTGGTTTTGTTACATTGGCTATTAATACACATTTAATTCTCACCAGTTCCTTGATTGGAGCAAGACCAATTCCAAATACCTAGAGGGCTCGAAACTCAGCGTGGATCAAGCCATTGAAAACGCCAAAGTCAACATTGACTGGATCACCAGAAACAAGAAAACTGTGGTCGCCAAACTAAGGGAATACTCCACGTAAGAACTGCTCAAATGTATTGCCGGAGGAATTTGGACATTAGCTCGCAATGTGTAGAGTTGATAATGGTGTAGATGGTATTTAGTGACGTAGAAATATATCACGCTGTTAGGTAGCTACTAAATATTACAAAGGAATTTGTGCTTACAAACGATAGGGATAGAGTTAGAAATGGGATACGCATAATAGGAAACAACAACTATTTGATATAAAGCGTTAAATGCTTTGCGGCATTTTTGATAAGCGTGTCAAGATGACCTATAGGTCATCTTGACACGCAAAAGCAAAGCTTTCTAGTAGTAGTAGATTCCTCTGACAAATTAGTCGGTATACTGCATTACTGGGACCAACACACGGTTATTTATTATATTATGTAAGCAGCTTGTAGAAATAACCTCTCATAGCTAATAGTTGGCGTAGCGTTGTTAAACGTAACACCAGCGCTTGAAAGTTGAGTTAGAATAATATTTTCATATAATTGATAAGTATTTTACAATCTAAACTATGAAGTACCTAGTAAAACTTGTATTGACTTTTATGAAGCTTATGGACACCTAAATTAAGCTTTCATATTTTTTTTTGTAAAATGAGAAAACATTTTGCATACAAGACTAAATTCTAATGCTCTTGACTGAGCGTTTAAAATCGAAGGCATATTTTATATGTATGTAATCTGTCAAAACAAAACACGTTTATTTCCCCACGTGGTTACCTTTAGTGTTGTTGGCACAGCCCCCAGCCCAAGCACATCTCGCCGCGGGATCAACAACCTAGCTTTATTACCTCTATCTTCGCCATTCACCACATATCCAGCGACAAACGATCGCCTTACGAGTATCAGGTTGGATAACTATGCGCAGCGTTAATAAGCAACAAATGTTATTATATTCATTCGTTATTACATGAACCGTTATAAGAACCGTTGAAATGTCGTTACGAATAACGTTCTAAGAATTGTTATGTAAGCGTATGCTATAACGTTGACATCGTTACGTTATTTCATCACTTTAGGTTTTAACAGAACTATTAAAAATATTTAACGGTATCGAATTTTTGTTACCAACACAATAATTGGAATGTATATTTATCAAGGCAATACTCTAGTTGTTGTAAACGTCTCAGAAAATAGAACAGTGCCTTCTAAAAGTTGTAGGATGTTGAATATATCCCAATGGCGGTACAATAAAACAAATAGCCCCAAAACTAAAGATCAAACTTATTTATTGTGGGTGAGTTATATTCACTCCGAAACATGTTTTTTTAGTAGGTAACTATTAGTGATAAAATTATAAAACCGTAGAAACCGTCCCATTTTCTGAGACACCTGTATGCTGTATCTCAATGTCCCAAAAATGTTTAAGTAATAAGATAACCGGCTGAGTTTTTACATATGTACAAAGTAAAGTATAGGTGTACAGATGTATTGACTATACCGGTACATACTATATTACCGTTGAAAGTAGCTCGATGTAATACCGATTCGGTTGTTTCCCCAAACATAACCGAATCGGTATTACATCGAGTATCGGTGTTACAGCAGGTTGGGTTATTTAATTTCATTTTTTATTCTATATCAGAAATATAGTTTTTTAAATTTATTACTTATTTAAATAGTACAATAGTTCCTACATGGTCACAAAACCCATTGCATTTCAAGAAAATTTTTAGTATACGGCAATATAAAGGCCCAGACCCCAACAACATTATTTATATTCGAATAACGAATTAAGTAAACGCACTTTGTATACATTTTTTATTGTTTTTTTTTTAATAGAAGTTAAGTGGAACAGCTTGGGGCACATGTCAAACCCTGTTCAACTTATTTAATAATTATTTCGACATTTTATTTAATTGTCTTTACTTTTAATGTTTTTTATTAATTGTAAAAATTGAGAATTTAACTTTATTATATCGTTTGCTTTTAACAATATTTTTAAAAGATAGTGTAAATCCGTCCGGCGTTACAATGTTTCGAATGCACTCGTTACATACTCATAATAAATCATAGTACATGTGTATTTTGTTTTTTTCTTCTCTTTTTTAATGAAACTTTTTTTTTACTGGAATGCAAATCCCGGACTATGACGTTACAACGTAGTTCCTAACGAGTAATTTTAATCTTTTTCAGAGGTCAAGAGATGGATGTTATCAATCACCATATGCGTAGCTCTGTCGACGTTATAAAGATAAACGTGTTTGTCTTGTACATACTTGTATGCGCTGGTGCAAAGTTGCAAGAATGCTTTTTATAACAACCCATATTTTTATCAGTAAATTGTTGTACGTATATTTGTAAATCATGTATTTTTTGGAGATTTTTGAGCGAGGTTTTGCGACCACTAGTAACTAATCTTTACCAAGTGTGCAAAGCTACAATATTAGGCTATAATTTAAATACGCGACTTCGTGGGCGTAGACAGCTTTTTAATCTTTCGTAAAAAAAAACTTTTTTTTTTCAACAAAAAGTATCCTATGTTACTTCTAATACCTCCGAGAATATGTGTACAAAGTTTTATGACGATCCGTTAAGTAGTTTTTACGTGAAAGCGTAACAAACAAACTTACATTCACATTTATAATATTAGTATGGATGTATGTTATCATCATGATCATCATAGAATCACCCGGGTAAAGCAGAGTAGAGCGCCAGTTCTCTACACTTACAGACTCATCAGTTTCTTCACACATGCATGCCGGTTTCGAGTTCTCTTGACTCCACCGTCTTTTCTTTTGCATCTTTCTTCGTGAATCACACTTTCACGCTGGTAGGTTAAATAAAAATAAGGTGTAATTTTTTTTTGTAATATAAAAAACATCTATGGATAATTGCAATTAAAACTTTACAAAGTATCAGACAGATTCATGTGAGAATATACAATATTTCGCAACTATTAATAGTAGGTATAGATTATTCGATAACATTCTATTGTAGGTATAGACTAAAGTCTATTGATAGTCATATTTATTGTTGAATAAAAATATAGACACAATTCGAAACATTTATAATTACACAACGGACAGACGAACAATTCCATGGCACCTTTAGGGTAACTGCTGATGAACAAGACAACAAATTTAATATCTTATATTAATCTTATTCAATATCTTATATTAATATGAATATCTTCACGTCAAGGGTTTACCAAGTGGTAGGCAGAGGTTTAACATCTCGTCGGAGTTATATGTGACAGATGGCAGTCTATGGCAGTGCATAAAGAAAAACGATTAATTAAATACAATACCTATTAATAATCTGTACATCTCGAAGTCTGACCCTAAGCTACACGAAAATATACGTAAAGACAGTAATATTTTATAAAACTTTAAAGTATTATACAAATTGGACGATCGGTTCGTGCGATAAGCGCTTTCCACCAAATAAACTCTGCCTCTATAAACATAGTAACATTGTTCATATGTATGTATGTAACTAATAGAAGAACGAATGCTAATCTTTCCTTCGTAGACTAGTCTACGCCATAGACTAGGACTAGACTATAGACTAGACTAGCCAATACACTTTTTGCTACAAATTTCATGGGCCGGTATGTCTATTTGTACGCATGCAAGCATTGATTTGAAAATTTCACTGTTATCTGACAATATAGGCTCTATGTTACCACAGGAAATTGGACCCGGTAGGCAGCGCTGCGATCGTGTTCGATTTATAAATGTTTACACATAAGCTGGACGAGACAGTTATCGATAAAATATCACCATATGATACTAATTAATCACACGCATAATACCTACACGCCTTCCCACAAGTGTCCCCGAATGGGTAGGCAGAGATGTCCCACACACCCACTTTCCGCCAGAGATATATTTTAGGTGCAAACGTGACAGATGGCGAATCCATGGCCGTTACTCAAGCCCGACCATATATACGCCTTTAAATTTATTCTGTAAGGAATGCAGGCTTCCTATCGATGTTTTCCTTAACCGTAAAGTAAAAGAATTCCGTTCGCAGTCTATATTTCTGGTCATGCTCTGTCACATTTCAGTGACAACAAATTAAAAATTTCAGTATATATTTTTTTGAGTTTATAAATGCACACTAGCCTTTGAGGATAATTAAAAAGAAATATAATTTAAGTAGATAATAATTATAACATGATAAATTAAAGAGCTGTACTCTTGACGTTGTACGTTTGATAAGCATCTCTATTTGCCTCTGTCCAACAATCTCTTTGATCTCCCCTTACATACAGGATATATTTACAACATCAATAACTATGAGTCAACTGCTCTATTTTCTGAAAGTCTGTATCACGTTAATCTTCCTCTTTCCTTCCAATATCTTCCATCCAAATATTTTCAAAGATCTATCATTCAAAGATGGCTGTCGTGACCTCATCTTTCCTCTTCTATTCACAACTTTTAATAGGTAGATATAATATAATTTATAATTATAATAGTTGATCTTGCTTAAACATATCATACCTAATATAATTATCTATTTAAAACTGTTAAAATTGCAACAGCAGATATGTCTTTATAGTATATAGTAACTTAACTATAATTATATCAATATAGTATATGTTTATGACTTATAGTAATACAGTAAGCTCAGTACACTCGCGAAAAGAGATATGTCACGAATAGGGAGACGATACGTTTTATATTTATCACAATTTTAATACATCTCTGCTGCTACTGTTTTCCTTCACCGTAAAGCTCGTGGTGTGACTAATCACTGTACTTAAGTTTAGAAAAAAACTCATTGGTACAAGGTTCGAACTTAGAACCTTTCAAAATCAAAACAATCGTCCACCACGCCTCTGGTGAACCTCAAATCAATTTTTTTTTAATCAATCCGCGAGTGTAACTCTGTATGTTTTTAAAAAGGCACTTGTTTTTCACTATAACTAATGACCTTTTGATTTTGATATACAACAATACCATTGGCGCTTAATTCATAGAGTAATCTTACATTCAACCATCATATATTTAATTATCTTTTGGGTCTATCGTCTATGTACGTAAACTGTGTATAAAATGCAAATATAATATTATTGTCATTTATAGGAAGGGTTGGTTACAGCACGACGTGTGTTGAGAGCACCTGAAAATGAAACAGAATATCTATATTTCACAAGCTGTCCCGCCAGGCTACGCTCGGGTGAAAAAGTTACGTTAATTGATTTTCACTCTATTGCGTTTACCACAAAATAATGCTATTAAACTGTATCTTTGACAATGTTTCAACTTATCTAAATATTAATGGCACATGCCTGAGCAGCTATTGTTATCATTAAATGGCGACTACACGCCTCCTCCGTTGTGGCAGGCGATAGCTGAAAATCTGAGTTTTGATATTGAAGCAATGTCACACACTGAGCTGTGGCCCGCCAACGTTTGCCAACTGCTGCAACGCACACACACTATAGAGCATTACTAACATAGTTTTAAGCCGATCATAATCCTTAGTTTTAATATAGTTCAGTGCTTGATCTGTTTACTTTTTTATTGTATGTGTGCATGCAGCGATTGAGAATAAACTTTTTATCTATCTATCTTATACGAAACGTTTGTACTTTTAAAATAGCGCCATCTATTGAATACTTACTCCAATCAACAGATATTGTCAACTGTTAGAATCGTTGGCAGCTACAGATTGGAGACACATTATGATTTAACAGTTTAATTTCGATATATTATAATCAACCGAAAAATAATGCGTTAAATTGTTAGTAGTATGTTACGGTTCACAATCTCGCGAGATCTAAAGGTATTTACAATTTTACGGTGACATTCAATATTTTTGATACTCCTCTCTCGCAAGAGTAGGCTTTCGGGGAAGGCCCCCAGTCGAGTGTCGGTACCTTCAGTCACGCCTCGTCCCGCAGTTGGGGTCTGTTGGACCTCTTGCGCAGCGTGCCGAGGATGGCGAGCATCTCCTTGACCGCTTCGGGCTGCTCCTCCTGCTGCCTCGGCTCCAGGAACTTCTCCCGCGACTTCAGCTGGAACTTGCCGCCTTTGATCTGGTCCACTATCGCGTCTATGTTCCCGCCGCTCGCTATAAAATGCAAATACATTTCAATATTGTCACAGTTAATAATCCTACTTATTTAGTTGGACTCAACTTCTCTCCTTCTTCTCTTTAACTCTGCTCAGGTTGGGCAGAGTTAAAGAGTAGTTCAGTGGGCAGAAATGGATCCCCGAATGGGTAGACATATCAATACCTCTCGTTCAACGTGGCAGTTTTTCTGAACTTAAGTACAGCTTACGTTACGTTACGATTAGTCCCACCACGAGCTTTATCGAGAGGAAACCTGCATACGTCTGAGAAGCAATTCAAAGGCGTATGTATAGTCGTGCTTGAGTAACGGCGACGGACTCGCCATGTCTCACGTTCGCACCTGAAATATGTCTCTGTCGGAAAATGGGTGGGTGGGTATTACTCCACTGCATATTGTGCAACTCTTGTGTGAATGCGTGAAGATACATGTACATAGAAAGTACAAGATACATAGGGTCAACCCTTACCACCATTCTGCTTGGTCCTCTTCAAGGTGCCTTGCTTATTAGCCAGCATACTGGCCATGTCTTCGGAACCTGGCGCCTGGAACATGGCGGGCGGGGGCGGCGGCGGCGGCGGAGGGGGGGGCGCCAGCTGCGGCGGGGCGGGGGCGGCGGGGGCAGCGGGGGCGGAGGGGGCGGAGGGGGCACAGGGGGCACAGGGGGCAGAGGGCGGCGCCGGCGGGAGGGGGACTACTGCCAGAATAAAATGCTCGATTATACGATTGAAGCACAATTATAATAGTTGTAACTCACGAACAAGCGCTGGATTTCATAAGTAAATTTTTGAGACATATGTGTTAATCGTTAAATGTGTTAATGTGTTCAAAACCTCATCCGATTGGTTTAGCCAATCTGGCGTGAGGTGTAACAAAGATACTCATATATTCAATGTTACGGCTGTGAGATAAATTTTACAGGATCCTCTTGCTCGCTCCGCACCACCCAAGAGCTGAGCGGATAAGAGCGGATCAGGACAGGCTCGCCAGAGTACGAGAGGCGATTACTTGAAACCAGCGAGAATGTATTAAATGATGATGTGTACGAAAGAAGAGGTCTGTAAAGTCTGCAGAGAACTGGCACTCTTTCTGCCTACCCATATTAAGGATTCGGCGTGATATGTCTGTATATATATATATGTATATATATATATATAATGTATGGTCTAAGTGGGCATAACGACGGAATACTGCTTTTCGATAGTATCAGTACGTACGGTATACAATAAAGAACTCACGTACCATTTTATCTCCTGTACATCCTGTACTTCAATTTCTTCTTGAACTTCTTTCTTCTCCTCGTGAGTTTCTTTCTTCTCCCCACTCCGCCGCTCTCGAAGTAAGTTATCCCTGAACATGAGGGGCGGATCTCTTTAGTCTCTTTCATGCGAGTTGGAGGTTCTTCTAGTCTCCTTTCCGCCCTCTGCTCTCTCCACCGCTTTCTGCGCATCTTCTTCTACCACGAGCCGAAGTTTCTCTTCCCATGAATAATGTCTGCTTCCTCGTTCTTCTCAGCCAGTTTCTGCTGAAAATCGTTGGAGGTTATTATTTCTGCTTTATTAAAGATTTTATCTTTTGCCTTCGGGGACTTTGCCTGCCCCTACCTGCCGACCTCTACCGCCACGTCCTCCCTGCCCTACCTGCGTCCTCCCTGCCCTACCTGCGTCCTCCCCTGCTGCCTACCGTTCTCCTCCCTGCCCTACCTGCGTTCTCCCCTGCCCTACCTGCGTCCCTCCCCTGCCCTGCGTCCTCCCTCCCCCCTTCCTCCACCCCTTCCCTCCCCATCCTCCACCATTCCACTCCCTCCACGTCCTCCACGTCCTCCACTCCCCTCCACGTCCATCCTCCACGTCCTCCCCTCCACGTCCCCACGTCTCCACGTCCATGCCTTCCTCCCCTGTGCACGTCTCCACCTCCACCTGCGTCCTGCGTCCACTGTCCTCCATTCGGCCTGGTCCCATCTGCCCCATGCCCTGCACGTCCCCGGCTGCCCTGCAGTCCTTGGCTGCCCCTGCCCTGCGTCCCCTGCCCCTGCGTCCTCCGGCTGCGCTCGGCCTGGTCCCCATCTGCCCCATGCCCTGCACTGCGTCCCCCAGCTGCCCCCTGCCCCTACCTGCACGTCCCCAGCTGCCCTGTCCCTGCTGCGTCCTCCGGCTGCGCGGTGGCTCTGTCCTGGTCCCCATCTGCCCCATGCCCCCTGCGTCCCCCGGCTGCCCCCTGCCCTGCGTCCCGGCTGCCCTGCTTCGTGTCGGTGCACGTCCTCCAGCTGCGCGCGGTGGCGCTCGGCCTGGTCCCCCAGCTGCCCCCCTGCCCCCTACCTGCACGTCCCCCAGCTGCCCCCCTGCCCCCTACCTGCACGTCCCCCAGCTGCCCCCCCTGCCCCTACCTGCACGTCCTCCAGCTGCGCGCGGTGGCGCTCGGCCTGGTCCCCCAGCGCAGCCTTGAGCGCGTCCACCTCGGCCAGCAGCGAGGCCAGCCGCTCGTCGGGCGCGAGGTCCCCCAGCAGCAGCGCGCTCTGGTGCGCCAGCAGCTTCACGCGCTTCTTGGCGGCGCGCGCCTCTGACCGGTACCTGCACACCAGCGTTGGCCATCAGTTTACCAACAGTTGGCCAACAGTTGGCCACCAACTCGGGAGGGCACCAGACGCGGTGCACCAATCTTAAACTCTTTCTATATCGCTTACAAACTGTCCCAAGGACTTTTTTTACTAGGCTTAAAACATATTATCCTGTGTGAACTGGGCTGGGTCACACACACACACACACGAGTGGAATACAGACTTGCCCTTTTTAGACCTTATATTTTGCCTTTCACTTGTCATTAATGATCCTATAAAAAATATATATCTATAAATTTACACTATATATCTAACTCTGTCGCACTCACGTCTCGGCCATCTCCCTGTCTTTGTCTGCATTGTCCTTGAGGGCAGTGACCTCCTCCATCAGTAGCTTGGACACCCTATTGTGCCTCTCCAGTTGGTTCCTTAACTCTATTAGTTCCTTCTCTTGCGATATGCACTTCTCTCTCTCTGTCTCCAGCTCCTAAAAGCAGTAAGAAATAAATTCACTTCTATCCTCACGCCTTCCCACAAGGGTCCCCGAAGGGGTAGGCAGAGGTGTATAGGTAATACCCACACACCCACTTTCCGCCAGAGGTATATTAGGTGCCAACGTGACAGATGGCGAGTCCATCGCCGTTACTCAAGCACGACTATACATACGCCTTTTTTGAATTTCTTCTCAGACGTATGCAGGTTTCCTCACGATGTTTTCCTTCACCATTAAGCTCGTGGTGTGACTAATCAACTTCACTTCTATGCTAAAACTTTAATATTTAAACTGAGAACTGGCTTCGTCTTTCGCTTCGTCCACATTCATCAGACTCTTCATACATGAGTACTCTTGACGTTCCCGTCGTTGAGCATGCGATGGATTTGATCTGGGTAGTTAGAACGTAGTCTTCCTCTGCCTCTTCTTGAATACACTTTCGCTTTGTATATCTGTTTCGTCAATCTTTCTTCACTCATCCTTCCTATATGTCCAAACCAACGTAACATGCCTTTGTTCACCCTTGTTCACGTTTAAACTTGCAACCTCCATATTACAGTTGACAACGCAAACCACTAAGCCACCACAGCTCTCGATGGATAAAAATGTGTATTCGGGTACCTGAAGCGGTTACATTAAGTCCATTACCTGCCCGAGTGCTACGTTGGCCTCGTGTGCTTCAAACTCGTGTAGCTTCGCCGCGTTGAGCTCCGTCTGCAGGGAGGCGATTTGCTTGCTCAGATCTGACACGGTCTGCTTGAGGAACTCCACTTCCTCATTGGAACTGCTGTCGGACGCTGCCAGGGGATGGGACAATACAATTTGCCTTCAATGAGTTGGCTTTCAAATAGATACGATATATCAACTGGTTGGAGGATCTAAAGTCTGGTCAGACTTTAAGTAATAATAATAAATAAATTATAATTATTATTATTTATAATTATTATAAAGCCTGGTCAGACTTTAAGTGCTTCTGGTAAGGTGACCCGAATTTAGGTCCCGGCCGAAGTTTGCTTCCCGTGAGTACAATGACCAGAATTTGAATCAAGTATTGGCAATGTCTATGTCATAAGATTTGAAGATTTGTATGACTTGACACCGCCTACTCACCAGCATCGAGGGAGTCAGTGAAGTCGATGTCCACCGCCCTGGTAGGCAGGGCCTGCAGCAGCGCCGTGCTGCGCCTCTTTAGTTGCTTGTTCTGTTTGTACCATTCCCCCGCCTGCTGCATCACCCTGGAGGTGTTAGAAACACGATCTTCACCAAACCAACTACATATACTTCCGTTCAGTAGTTTTTGAGTGAAAGAGAAACTTTTACATATAATATAATAATATATCATCATCTTCTTCATCGTTCCCACAAGGGTCCCCGAAGGGGTAAGCAGAGGTGTATAGGTCATTCCTGCACATCCGCATTCCGCCGGAGATATTTTTTAGGCGCCAACATGACAGAAGGCGAGTCCATCGCCACTAGTCAAGCACGACTATTATATACGTTTTTGAATTACTTCTGCTCGGAAAGATGGCACCGCGTACAGTTGTTTTGAACAGAGTTAATAACATGGAAGGGTTACTAACTTGTGCATGACCCCGGCGTCCACCTCGTGCTGGTTCTTAAGCTGCTGGTACTCTTGGAACAGCTTCTCGGAGACATGCTTGAGCCGGTTCAGCTCGCGCTCTCTCTCGTTG
Source organism: Drepana arcuata (assembly GCA_016069955.1). Lineage (NCBI taxonomy): Eukaryota > Metazoa > Arthropoda > Insecta > Lepidoptera > Drepanidae > Drepana > Drepana arcuata. Next base: position 95,300 of record JACCPG010000794.1, on the reverse strand, counting down.
AGCTCGTTATCCAGGTGGTTACGCTCCTCAATCACGATATTGAAGCGGCGGTTCAGGTCATCGTACTCCCGTTTGGCTGGAATCATAGATACATCATGGTGTAAATTTTTTGATGAGCTTTCCGGTGAAGGACAACATGGGGATTGATATAAATCCAATTCTTTTTTGTATGCTAATAATCTATCTCTGTGTCAAATTTCTTCCAATTCTGTTAAGCTGCTTCAGACAAAATAAAAAAAACATCTATTTGTCTGTCTGATTGTTCCGACTCATCTGCAAAACTGGCTGACAAATTTTAATTAATGAACTTGCTTAATTGTACCCCAGTCCTTCACGGGGTAACCAGGTGGTGTCAGTGGCAATATCTACATAAGACGTAATTAATGTTGTTCATCATGCATGTATTGAACATTATCCTTACTTTAATCAATATTATAAATGTGAATGTAAGTTTGTTTGTAACACTTTCACATACAAACTATTTAACCGATCATCATAAAACTTTGTACACATATTTTTGGAGGTATTAGAAGTAACATAGGATACTTTATATAAAAAAAAAAACATTTTTACATAAGAGAAGATAAGAGAAAAGCCGTCCACGCCGACGAAGTCGCAGGCACAGTTAGTCTTGTATTAATTATAACAACATAGTGATATAGACAATCACTCCTTTAATCTGCAGGGGACAGTTATCTTATCATATATATATGCATATCTTTAATCAGTAGGTATGACATCATATTATGTGTAAAGCTATCTATAAGTGACCTAACTAAATGTATACCTTAAAAGTAGTTTCCTGACAAAATAACAATAATAAATACCTGGGACAATTCCACACAAATTGACCCAGTCCCAAATTAAGCAAAGCTTGTGTTATGGTAACTAGACAACAATATATTTACTTATATAGATAGTTATATACATAGATACATAGGACATCCAAGACTAAGGTACAAATACTCGTGTTCATCACACAAATATCTGCCCTCAAAATAAGTCTGAATCCTTGGGAATACTTAGTTTTACCTACTAATAGTACATAAGAACTTGTAGTAATAGTTTATCAGTAATTGTTGCATGGAATCCTCTTATCCTGCTTTTTTTAATAATGCCAAAAGTTATTACAATGTTTATACTCAATCACAACAGAACTGCTGAGCAGACATGGATGAAATTTGGCAGAAATAGACCATTTGCTGGATTAACACATTGGATATTACAAAAAATATTATATTAGAAAATCTACCTGTGGAATCAAAGTTAATGGAAGTGAATCCACAAGCCACAATTAGTTATTGATAATTATTGGTAAAATCAGCCAGACATACATATCATCACACAGAGCCGCTAACAGGGTAAAAGGCAGAGACTATAGAGCGCCAGTTCTCTCTAGACTTACATATCTCTTTCGCTTCGTCCACATTCATCATTCTCTTCATACATATTGGTCAGTTTCGAGTATTCAGGCAGACTATACTCAGAATTCTATCCTGTACAGTATTAATAACAACCGTTGCCTGCTGATAATAATTTCAGTTATGTTAGTTTTGCTTAAGGGTATTTATTAATGTTGATTGTTCCTCAATTCTTCCCATTCCACAAGGGTACCTATAAGGGTCTAGAGACCCTTGTGGGATTGAGGATCAAGGTCCTATTTCTGCTCGACATAGGTTCATTCATTAATCCAGGTGAAAAATATTTTATATCCAATAAATATTTTAATATGACATTGAAGCTGACAATAAAAAAGCTAGGACAAGTTACTAACAATGTAGTGAGATTGTCTATGGAGGTTAAGAAGTAAAAACTTAGAAATATTTTTAATGTTCATACCTTTATGGTTCACACTTAAATAAGTATTACTACTTAGTATTAGGTAATTATATTTTGATACTGGAATTATTGCGAAATGGGAGCCAGGCAGACTAAATTGTTAGCATTTTCCTTAATACCTATTACAATCATATTGTATTATTGAGGTAAATTGATCAATATTTGCACTCAATAACATGCATTATTTCTTTTATCTGTATTAATAGCTCTACATTATTATCATAAATAATAATTCTAAAATTAAACATGAAATTATTATTTGTATTAGGAATATTATGGTTGAATATATGTAAGTAATGTATTATAAATTGATTTTATCATCGAAATTTAGTTTTCAAATTGGAACTCAAAACTATGATAGTGCTATTAAGGGTAATTAATTAAAAAACAATTAAGTAAACAATTTCTTTTGCATAAAATAGAAATTAGTAACTTGGTTAGCACAGAGGCATTGTAGAACACATCTGTAAGGCGTATTCTCACTGATAAATTCACTTGAAGTACCAACATTAATACTCACTTAAAGACAAAGATTTATATACGAGACAAGTTATAATGTCAATTTCGTAACGAATGAAGAAACACTGGACTGTTTACAACACTTAAAACCTAAAAATATTTCACAACTTTTTATACTAGTTTTGCCCTTTCAAGTAAGTTGGTTATAAAAACTGTCTCGCAATAAGTACCTACCTTACCGTTGTATCGTGAGAAAACACTAGTACCTTTAATTGAAGAGTGAAATACAAACCACTCGTTTCGAAAATATTCAAACAGACTATCTTTTATTGACAAAATTATTGCAATTAACAACATTTTACAATATAACGATAGCATTTAAATTTGACATTTCCACAATAATAAAAAATACTCTAGTGATGTACCTACATCTCCCGAACATAACATGAAAAAAATGATATAATATTGAAAAAAAAAATCGCTTAGTATTTGAAATACCCGATATAAAGTTATTCCTTTCACTCGATATTAATAAGATAATGTTTAAGTTACATATTAGTGTTAAATAGTGCTGATGTAAGCATTTAACTTGAAATGAATCCGATGCATATGTTTTTGAATTTATTTTCATTATTCAGTAGATAACTGTGGGAAACTTTTGTACGATTAAAAGATTGTGGGAGTTTACAATGTAAAGTAAGTACAAGCAACAGGTTATTATTGTCATAATCCAACAAATACGAGAATAGTATTTCAAATGTTTTGCATACGACCTAGGAGGTGTTAGAGCATGCGCAGCTAAAAGCGCACAAAAAACAGTAAAACCAATAATATCCACTACACATAACAAACGTGAGTATAAAACACAGTACTGACCTCTCTCTGATTTGAGAAGATTCGCTTTGTGTTTCCGTTCGGACTCTTCATATCTGTTTTTCCACTTTTCCACGTAAACGGAGAGCGCAATATTCGCTTCTTTGGTGTTGTGGTGCGCGTCGGGCGCCGTCATCCTGGCGGCAGTGGCCCGCGGAATCCTCGTGGCCGCGCCGCCGCCGCCGCCGGCGTGACAGAGCGAGACGCCACTCCGCGCGCCGTGACACTGATTGTTACTCGACGCGATCGCAAATACATTATCACTGTTCCTTTTAATCATTATTGCGTTCGATTTTATTGTACGCGCGCGTTATAGGGTCGCTCACATCTCGTTTTCACTTATGCATTCTGGACACGTGTCCGGATCAACAGGCTGGTAGGATAAGATAGTGTTGAAAGGGCATACATTAAAACCATGCCTTTGTTCTCGCCGTTGAGGAAAATTCGAGCAAAAATTATGTACGCGACTCTTTAAAGTATGTCAGACCGCGATTGCCTGAGTATGAAACGTAATAAATAATGTAAAAAGCGCGTGTGAACTGTACGTAGGGGCTAATATAGTTTCGCAGCTAAGCAAATGTGTGTCGGCGATATGATAATGAAAACCTCGTCATCGTGAGTCATTCGGCTTGGTGTTTCTGCTCCTTGTTTACATCAATGCTCGTCATTACATTACTTAGAATGTCGTTAGTTTTTATTTGGAACTAGTAATGCATGAATGTATTATCGATAAGCTAATTGATGTGGTCATAGACATTCCACGCTATTGTTTCTCATAAAACTATCTTTGTTTGTGAAATTATTACGTATCTATATCATTAATTTGTCGTAACTAGTCAGAATATTACGTTTTGTAGGTATTTTTTAGTTGTTTCTGCAGAAATTATTATTGTTATAGTTCAATAAAATTTATATTATGGATTTTTTGATATCATTGCGCATGTTTCAAGTTAAAACGTTAGTTTATTAATGCGTCGACATTTGAAGCATGAATTTTGTGTTGAAAAGCAAAAATGAAATACAAAAAAAAATTGACATGTTAAACTAATTACTTTGGACGCTGCTATGATGTAGTAAATAGTTAAATTTATTCGAGATAGTTAACGTCATGACAGTTTACATTAAACAAATATACAATTTATCTATTATAATTTTTTTTGTTCCCGTAGGATGCAAGTACACAATAAGACCTAAGCTCCAATAAAACAAAACAAAGAGAACTCACTATATACGCCGAGCATTAAAACAATGGACATAAAACATTCACATCAATTCACAACGCAATAAACTGTACATTACTCGTCGCAAATCGCGAGCAAACATGTAAAAAAAGCACAATTCAACACGCCACCAATAGCCGCCATATGACAAAGTCCACATAACGCACTGAGCGCGTTTTGCCCAAGTAGGGCCGGATATTCTAAATTTACACTGTTTTCAACGAAACGACGGCCCAGCCGGGGTCTTGTCTAGAGATTGAACGACAGGACTCACCGACTGTGTGGGCTGGCTCAAAAGCAACTTGTAGAGTGATTTAATTGTCTCGAGACTAAGTCCTCGTTTCCAAGACAGGCATTGGTTGTCATTAAAACGTAGCATGTATGACCTAACATTTCTTATGGGCTTACATTTATTTCTTAGAGAATCTTTATGTCGTCAACTCGTTATCTACATTACGTTGAAATTAAATTGAGTCACATCTCACAATAAATTGTTCATTGTTCGTTGTAAGTTTTATTTGTTTATATTGACATCTAGTTGGGTCGCGCGGTCAGACTCGTCGATTAGTTTAAATATCGTGTTTTTTTCATCTTATATTCCTCAAAAAGATATGTTTTTAAATCCGGCTGGAAATTCCAACGCAAACGCGATCATAAAAAAATGAACAAACAATCATTGCAACTGTATTATATTGGTATAGATTACTCAAATGCATTTTGTTACCAGTTGAAGATAATATTGAATTTGTAATACTATTTGTTACAAGGTTTCTTTACATATTCGAAACTTACGAATGTTGAAATGTACCTGAGCAAAACATGCCCTAAAATTTTAACTCTAGTTAAGCTGCATTTATAGTCATTCCCACAACCCATCCGTGGTGGCTGAGTGGCTTGAGTAGTTGCCTGCGACACAAAGATCGCAAGTTCAAATCCCGACTGTACCAATGAGTTTTTCTGAACTTAAGTACAGTGATTGGTCACACCATGAGCTTTACGATGAATGAAAACATCGAGAGGAAACCTGCATACGTCTGAGAAGCAATTCAAAGGCGTATGTATAGTCGTGCTTGAGCAAAGGCGATGGACTTATATATAACCGTTTCCCATCAGATGGGCCGTATGCTTGTTTGCCACTCTTGTAGTACAAAAAAACTTGCCATCTTTCACGTTGGCACCTTAAATATATCTCTAGCGGAAAGTGGGTATTTCCTATACACATCTGCCTATCCTTTGGGGACCCTTGTGGGAAGGCGTGAGAATATATATAACCCATAACCATTTTTAAGATTTTTAAGTAATTAAAGCCAAAACTAATCCAAGGAGCAACTGCTTGAAATTGCAAAGACATACTTATTACATAAATAGGAGCGAGGCAGATGGCCTTACAAAACTTTTCCATATTTGAGAATTGAGGTCAAGCCGGAGTTGTTTTTGCATTGTGCTGGCTCAATACGATTACCTTACGATAGCCAACTTTGCACTCTGTTTTCATTGAGTTCACTCGGTAGGTACTTGGAATTTGTATTTATTAAATATTATAGTATTTCATACTAACTGTGCTTCGCGGTTCCACACACGTAAAATTGGATTTCATTAAGTTACAATCACAAGCCTGGTGGCCTGCGAAACAAAAATCGAAAGTCGAATCACAATACTACCAATGAGTTTTTTTTTAACTTAAGTACAGTGATTAGTCAGATCACGAGCTTTACAGTGAAGGAAAACGTCGTGAGGAAACCTGCATACGTATGAGAAGCAATTCAAGGGCGTATGCTTGTGCAACAAAAATGGACTCGCCATCTGTCACGTTGGCACCTAAAATGGCGATGGACCTATTTATCACGTTGGCACCTAAAATATATCTCTGGCGGAAAGTGGGTGTCTGAGTATTACCTATACTACCTACCCCTTGCAAAGTCTACCCCTTCGGGGATCCTTGTGGGAAGGGCTGAGGATATATTAAGTAACAATCAAGATACATATGTATTTGTGTGTACCTACATGGTTACGACAAATACATATGAAATCTGTGTATTATTTGAACTGGCATACATATTATATAATCCTTTATATGAGTACAGATGTTCCCATAAAAGGCGAAATTTCTTTACAAAATCGCTTAATAAACGCTAATAACTCGCAGAAAATCTCCACCCACGTACTCCAGTTACTTCCCGAATCACCGTTTCATTTTTAAGGATAATATTTTTATGAGCGAATAATAAACGCGGGGAGCATTCACCTCACTGCATCCTATTTCTGTAACACTGTTATCCTGAGTCCGGAGCGTCGTAAACTCCCGTTTCGGATTATTAACCATATAAAAAAATATAAGTCACACCACGAGCTTTACGGTGAAGGAAAACATCGAGAGGAAACTTGCATACGTCTGAGAAGCAATTCAAAGGCGTGTGTATAGTCGTGCTTGAGTTACGGCGATGGACTCGCCATCTGTCACGTTGGCACCTAAAGAAGAAGAAGATATTGTTATTGTATACCAAATAATTTGAAAAGAGTAACCATGGAGTTTCTTGCCGGTTCTTCTCTACGGAAACGACCAACCCGAACCGTGCAATTTTTTCGACGTTTTATAAGCGCTCATCTAGGCCTATGTGAAACAAAATACCTATTTAGATTTTGAAGGATATAATAAGACTAGACTTTTCGCTAGAAATATATTAAGTTGGCTTTGAAAATATAGACGTTTAAGAAATATTCAATAATATGAAGTAAATATTATGATACCCGATTAAGTCAAGATCCGTTCAAAGAATACTAGCGATTCTAAAACAATTTCCATTACGTTACGACTTTTATGTCTCTGCTAAATTAACGTTAACAAACTTCAATTATTTAATTAAACTCATTTTTTCTACGACCAATTAAAACTGTCATTTCAATATGGTCATAGATTGAACCCACGCTAAATGTGTCAGGAGTATTACACTTGTGTGGGCGACGGGGCCATCATTACTCAGGATTGTGAAAGGGACCAATTTATATACTGCTTATACATCTATCCCTTTCGTAGTCTTTAATAAGACAAGCTAGTGCACGACATAGTTAGGGCTAAGGAGTATTTTTGGACAAAGTTACAGTTACAGGTAGTGATTTTTCTCTCAGCAAGAGAAGCAAATGGTATAGGCCCAGAACATTTGGGGGAACCGCCTCAACGCTTACTGACCGTTAAAAGGTTTCCATTTATATCAAAGTTAATAATACTAATATGTCCTCACGCCTTCCCTCGTGTGAGTGGACAAGGGTCTCCGAAGGGGTACGCAGAGGTGTATAGTACCCACAAACCCACCTTCCGCCAGGGATAGATATATGTAAGGTGCCAACGTGACAGATGGCAAGTCCATCTGCGTTAGTCAAGAACGACTATACATACGCCTTTGAATGGCTTCTCAAGTGCATGCAGGTTTCCTCTGGATGTTTTCCTTCACCGTAAAGCTCGTGATGTGACTAATCACTGTACTTTTGTTCAGAACACTAATTTGTTCAGTCGAGATTCACGGCTTATTATCCCAAAGTCTCATTATAACAAAGTTTTTATGTTTTATTTAAAACCGTTAACGTGATAGCTTAAAATTATATAATATATCCTCACGCCTTCCCACAAGGGTCCCCGAAGGGGTAGGCAGAGGTGTATAGGTAATACCCACACACCCACTTTCCGCCAGAGGTATATTAGGTGCCAACGTGACAGATGGCGAGTCCATCGCCGTTACTCGAGCACGACTATACTTCAAAGGGTATCCTTTGAATTTCTTCTCAGACGTAGGCAGGTTTCCTCTCGATGTTTTCCTTCACCGTAAAGCTCGTGGTGTGACTAATCACTGTACTTAAGTTCAGAAAAACTCATTGGTACATGCGGGATTCGAACTTGCGACATTTGCGTCGCAGGCAACTGCCCGAACCACTCGGCCACCACGGCAATAATTAAAATTAATAAACTTCTATTTAAGAGCCCTTTTATAGGAATTTATTACAGGCCTCGCGCTGTCCTAATCCGTCACTTATAAGTCCAAATCGATATAACTAAACAAAATTGGAGTGTGTTAGTAATATTAAAGTAACTAGTTGTTACTTAATGCATATGGATGTATACACGGTACATATACCAATTTTTTCTGTCTTTCTGTATGTCTGTCTCTTCCAGCTAATCTCTGAAACGGCTGGACCGATTTTGCCGGAACTTTCACTGGCTGCTGATATAAAAAGGAGTAAGTTAGACTACTTTTATTTTAGAAACTGAACAACAACTTCTTTGTTAAATTCCACACGGATGAAGTCGTGGGTATAGCTAGTATTATTATAAGACTGCCGAGAGACTAACGAGCACAGCCGTTCATTAGTCCAAAACGTGAGCGATTTTTTTTGTCACCTACCATAAGATATAACTGTAGGTGACAGCTGGTGCGTGGCCATTAATAATAGACTATCATTTATTGACCGTTAGCGACTAAACGTCCTTTTAACAGCATTTGAATACGTGAAAGCCACCGGCTGAGTGCTTGACCGAAATGCCGAGTTGATCGGAAGTGAACGGCGTCAATACTAATATAATGTTGAATATTAGCTTGCCGCGTGATTTCACCCGCATTCATTTAAATTTCATTATTGAATTTGTGGCTTGCAAAATACCCTATGTCCGAAGAATCCACCTCTGTGCCAAATTTCATCCCATACCGTTTTGTAGTTGTTGCGGGAAAGAGGAAAAAACATCATCGCAGACTTATATATCCCGGATCCGAAGGCGTGAGCCTTGCCACAAGGGTCCCCGAAGGGGTAGGCAGAGGTGTATAGGTAGTGCCAACGTGATAAACGGGTCCATCGCCGTTACTCAAACACGACTATACAATACATACGCCTTTGAATTGCTTAGCACAAACGTATGCGGGTTTCCTCTCGATGTTTTCCTTCACCGTAAAGCTCGTGGTGTGACTAATCACTGTACGTTCAGAAAAACTCATTGGTACAGTAGGGCTTCGAACTTGCAATCTTTGTGTCGCAGGCAACTACTAGAGTCACCGCGGCTTACTAGAATTGATGTTGTAATTTTAACAGATACATACAATTTAGCTATTATAATTGTAGAAAGCATTAAAAACAACACTTTTGAAAACCATAAGACACGATGTTCTTACTCATTTCAAAACACCCAGTTGAAATTTTGCCAACAACTTATTTAGCTTATAAACCACAAAATTCCTTAGCGTTTGAGCAAAATATTAACAAGAAAAACGGGATCATTTTAATACCCATAAGTTAAGAGTTTCTAAGGAACATTATTATTATTATCCTGACAAGCATTGAATGTCACAAATAATGCCAAAGACTCGGGAAAGCTTTGTCATGTCAACATTTCCTCAGTGTCCTTGGACGAAATCCTCTCAAGCGAATACCTTGGACCACGTGTAAACGAGGAAAAATAGAACTGGTTATTTTGATTATCTGCGAATAGTTTATACCACTCAGGGCCGCCGTAAGCGGGCGTGCAAGGCGTGCACCGCACGCGGGCGGCACGTCCAGGGGGGCGGCAAATCGAGCGACTCATACCTAATTCTAGTCATTGTACCCCTGACCGGTCGACTCCTACGCAGAAGGCGCGCATAGGATACCATCTTGGGGCGCCTGCAGCGGGCTAGCCGGTCACCGGCTAGGTAGCGCGCGACCAATAGGCAATTTATATATTTTTTTTTATTTTTTACAATCATAATTAAGCGCAAAAGATTACAAGGTGGCGGAGCAATCACGGAGGAAACACATTTATGATTTATGAGGTAAAAATCTATTATGTTTGGTAATTTCTCTTATTTGAATTACTAGGCTGTTAAATGTTGAATAAAAGCTTATTAATTATACATCAAAATTAATGCAGATTCAAAAAATATATAGTTTCCGTAACCCCGTATCTCATATTAAAATATTTTTTCTCTTTTACAAAACCTCCCAAAGAGGATTATGAGAAGATTTAATTGGTTTCTCCGATCACCAGTTCCACGGGTGAAGGTCTATTAAATTTTGTTAAGGATTAATTTTCACAATTAAATCTCAATATTCAAAATTTCGCAAATGTAAAGGCAAGAAGAGTTACCCTCATTCACGCCAGTTGATTTGTGAATATCGTAATTGAGGATTCGATCTAAGATCGTTACTCCGCACATTTTTTGAAGAGATCGCATCTCAACTGCATTCAAGCTTCCTATGACATACCCAGGATTCGCTGCCATACAATTAAGTATGCACCAATATCGCATGGTGGACAGCAACTCGATAATTCTTGCTCAGAATTGTATTTCCCATCAACGCCGACATGGCCCCGTTCACCTTATTACCGGCAGTTATCCTTCTTTGAATATCTTTTACATACTTTCTATACTTTCCATCTCGTGTGAACATGCTTCCTAGATATACAAATTCTAGAATTTGCACACTCGGTCACTTGTTCATCTCTTTCGAATACCAGAAACTTAGTCTTGCCAGCGTTTAGCTGCAGCCCCTTCTTTTCACATTCTTCTTTCTGATGACTGGTAACTAGTGACTGCAGTTCGCCCTCTGATCACGCCAGTAAAACCGCGTCATCGGCGTATAGCAGGCAGTTGACAACTAAGTTTCCCATTTCCACTACACATCCGTTCGTTTTTAAAGGCAGGCAAACATGATGTACCATTGTTTGACCCCCCGTCTTCACATCAAACCAGGATGACATCTCACTGTTAACTCCAACGCACGCCTTGCTATCCCTATAGAGTGATTTCACGGCATGCAGTAGGGAACTGCTCACTCCATATCCAGGCAACACGTCCCAGAGTTCTTTTCGTGCGACTCTATCAAATGCCTTCTCTAAGTCGACGAAAGCGCGGAAAACTTTCTGGTTAACAAAAAACCTTTCCGCGATTCCGCGAAGCGAGAAGGTTTGATCCATACATCCTTTTCCTGGTCTAAATCTACCTTGGGATTCCCAGAGAAACCTTTCGGATCGCACTTGCATTCTGATCCTGACGATCAGAATGCAAGAGCAATGCAAGATAAAATTTATAAAAATACATATGTTACTTAAAATAAATGTTTTATCTTGGTTGTTGTTTTTTCCCCACCATAATGAGAAAACATTGTTTATCCTTTTTTTGACAAAACTCAAGAGTAAGTAGGCATAGGGCGGCATAATCGGTATTGCACGCGGGCGACGAAACAGCTAGCGGCGGGCCTGTATATATATATATATATATATATATATATATATATATATATATATATCTATCAGAGAGTATATATATATATGATATATGATGAGTTAGGGACTCGGCGTGATGATATGATGATGATGAACTAAGGATACATGTTTCAATACATGTTTTCTTTTAATTTAATAAATTCGAGATTGAAATCTCAATGATTTTTTATTTTAATTATGTGTTCCACGTTTCACAGGATTTAGTAGAAATACCATTGGAAGTATTGTTCGCTGAAATTTGCCCACGAATCAGCCTATCAGATTTCTTCTCGCTGATATGCCAAGATAAATGCTGCGTCATAGATATAAGGTCCAATTTGCTGTGAGTATCGATAACGTTTCTTACTTGTATATCCTCTTATGTATAGCTCTGTCTCACTTGTACAACTATCATCATATATAGTCCGAAATCATTAGTGCTACTAATGATTTCGGACTAAATGTGTCAGTATCTAGACCAGTGTTTCCCAACGTGGGGCCCACGCCCCAAAGAGAAGCAATTTGATAGAAAAGGCAATTTAAAAATGGACTCTATACGACCTTTGCCCTTTCGCTTTGGGTTATTTTAAAAATGTATATTATGAATATACATTATGAGTGCATGCTTAGCGTATACCTTTATCGTTTCGAGGATACTAGTAGTGTCGAGTGAGGTAAGCTTTATTATAAATATTCGCCAGTTTCGAGAAGAGCTGCATAGATGGCAGTATCAACGTGCCTTACAGTGGGGTCCATTTGGGCCAGCACGAGCTGCGCGCTCTAGGTCTACAACCCCAAAGGGTGTTGCTAGAGGCTATGAAGGCGAAGAAAACTGTTGTAGTCGCCTCTGCTGAAGATGAGACTGCGCAGTTGGTGAGTTGTAATAATGTATTTGTCTACTCTTACAATACATGTCAAACCCAATTAGATACGGGGTTTGACATACTGGGTATATATCCTCACGCCTTCCCACAAGGGTCCCCTGAGGGGTAGGCAGAGGTGTATAAGTAGTACCCATACCCACACCCACTTTCCGCCAGAGATATATTTTTAGTTGCCAACGTGACAGATGGCGAGTCCATCGCCGTTACTCAAGCACGACTGACTATACGTACGTACGCCTTTGAATTTCTTCTCAGACGTATGCAGGTTTCCTCTCGATATTTTCCTTCACCGTAAAGCTCGTGGTGTGACTAATCACTGTACTTAAGTTCAGAAAACTCAGTGGTACAGTCTAGATTCGAACTTGTGATCTTTGTGTCGCAGGCAACTGCTCGAACCACTCGGCCACCACGGCTTCATTCATACTGAATTATTATGCATAAATTTGTGAATATACGGTTTCGACTTCCCATATGAATGACTGAAGAAGCATGAAAATACTATAAATGCAGTTTACAAAGCGGGTTCAACTATGTGTGTCATTTCAAGAAGCAACTGATGTGATTATAAAGATGAAGAAAGACATGTTTATTTGGTTTGGACATATTATAGCATGGATGAGTGACGAAATGTTGACGATTTACAATGCTTTACAATCTTAATACCTAGATAAAATCATTATAATTAATCAAAGATGTGAACGTAAATAGTAATAAAAATAACGAACATGTATGAAATGGAACGTCATGATTGTATTTTTGAAGGCAGATAAATACTAAATTACCTTTTTTCTCCAACAGTTCAGTGCATATCTTGTGAAGTGTGAGGTTCCAAAAGTGTGCGTCCTTCACGGTGGAATATCGGCGTTGCTATCGCAAATTCCATCCCTCTTTACCGTACCGCCTAAGAAAAACAGTACCAAATAGCATTAAGTATATATTTGTAATCTTTGGTCCCTAAAAAATTACGATTAATCATACTTACACATTAAAGTGCTGCTATTGTCAATAATTATGATGTAAAATATATACTTCTCATCAAAATAGCGAAACACTTTGCAATTTTATGTTTTGTAAGTATTATCAGAAAAATGTGTACCTATATTTAAGAATTTAAAGTCAAATGTCGCAATATACCTATATGTCATTTAAAAACGTCATTTACGTCGTGTGTATGTATGTTTTGTATGTAATTAAATGTGATTTGTGTATATATGTACGAAGTCTCAAGAAAATTGTAGAATCGTCGGAATCTTTTAAGAATCAACACAGGAATAACTCTTCTTACGCCTGTATAATGATCGTATTTATTTGTTATGTGTATGTGTTAGTTGGTGTAATATTTATTAAAGTAATTGCAGCTACCATTTACTATAATAAATTTAATAGCTGGACACTTGTCGGCGTCTCTGAGGCTCCACTCCCTCCATTTGTCTCTGTCCAGTACAATCTCTTTGACCTCCCTATATGGCATGACAGACACCTTTTCTTAAAGCTGTCTTGTATTTTAATTAATTTGTACCAGTATCAAGAGGTGGGAGAATAAAATTGTGTGCCCTTGCTTTCTGCACCGTGATTCCAAGTCCACTATCGTTTGATGATATCTACATGTATATCAGAAGCTGATTCAAATAGTACAGGCGTTTTTTTGCCTAGACTCGATACAGTAAAAACTACCTTTTGGTGGCAAGTATTTGGTGATATCCCAATATATATACGACAAAGTAGATGACATTCATATGGCATAAAAATACAGGCTCATTTTCAAACATTAGTTGATACCTTGTAATTAATGTATGCGTTATATTCATGTCTTATATGTATGTTACGGTGCGATAAAAAGGTTGATCCTTTGAAATTATACCTTATCGTTACAACAATAGAACTCATTATAATAACACCCAAAATAGAACAATAAGATTCTGTTAGGTACATTGTTATGTATATTCCGGATAAACTTTAGAAGATAAGTATGTAGGATATAAGCTATCTATTTTGTACCAATTTTGTCAGTGCTCCTCATATTGTTCGTCAAAGCTTTCCCGGAATAAATTAATGTGTTGCAAACTTATCTTACAGTTGCGACTTTGTATATGAAACAGGTTTGTATATGATACATTTCTATCTAATTCCTACTGTTCTGCCTTACTATTATCATCATCGTTTTCTCCTTCTGAATGTATACCATTGATGCAACTATTGAGCGAGCTCCCTGGCTGTGCCGTCAGCACGAGCCACATGGCGCGCATTATCCGACAGGGCCCCATCCTGACTATCCGCAAGCCCGCCATTTAGTCGCTCCTTACGACAGGCAGGGGATACCATAGCTAAATTATTAATCGCTGTTATTGTGTGGTCGTGCACGAGCCTATTACAGTCTGACACAATAAATCCCGCCCATTCTTGAGGTTTGACAGCTTCCTTCATTTACGCTTGCCCACAGATACACAATACACACCTGCCACGAACGTTATATGTATGCAGGTTTGTAACGTCCGGTTTTCGCCGCAGGTATATTCCCATCCAACAAGTTCCCAGTTTATATTATAAAGTTTATTAAGAGTCAAATTGTTATACCTATGTTAAATATTAAGGCCGAGTTGGCCGAGAGTTTAGAGTAGTTACCTGCAACACAAAGATTGCAAGTCCGAATCCCGACTGTACCAATGAGTTTTCCTGAACTAAAGTACAGCTAATCACTGTAACTCATCTCACCACAAGCTTTGCGGCGAAAGAAAACATCGGGAGGAAACCTGCATACGTCTGAGGCGATATTCAATGGCGTATGTATAGTCGTACATAAGTAACGGGGATGGACTCAATCTGTCATGTTGGTTGGCACCTAAAATATAATTCTGGGGGAATGTGGGTACCTACACACCTATGCCTACCCCTTCACGCCTTCCTTCAAGATTTACTATATTATATTGTTATACGTACCTATCATCTATAATGTTGTATATCTTTTAATGTTGTATATTTTTTAATGCAATGTTTCTTTTTATATAATGAGAACGAATGCAATGAAAATACAGTCAAACAATGTCTGCCCGGAATATAGTGAAACCGTGCTAAACTAAAAAAAATAAAGTATTAAATGCATTGTGGGATTTCTCGTGCGTCTTTTAACCTCTTAATTCCCTAACACTCCAGTATTCAATTTAGCTTAGAGCTAGCTTAGCTTTAGACTTAGAGATAGAAATTAATGTTCAAATAAAACTAACTTCTGTGTGTCAAATTGATGTGAAAAGCGACCCAAATTGGTTAGGACTTTACGGAAACAAGTCGTAGCATTTATATTGTTCTGCGAATGTGTTAAACGGTAACAGTTCATGTTATGTAGGACAAGTACAGTCAGCGAAATAGAGGAAACGCTTACATTTTCATATAATGTTTATCGATTGTGACTATACAAAATTGTGTCGAATCTGTAATAATAATTTAAGAGGAGCTGAGTACTAATTGTGTGTGCAGTAAAGTGACATGTCCAGTTATGCCGCTAACAGAATATAACTATCCAATCACAAAGTGGCAATAAGACCTACCTTGGTATTAACATAACATATCCTCACGCCTTTCCACAAGGGTCCCCGAAGGGGTAGGCAAGGTGTATAGGTAATACCCACACACCCACTTTCCGCTAGTGGTATATTAGGTGCCAACGTGACAGATGGCGAGTCCATCGCCGTTTCTCAAGCACGACGAATACATACGCCTTTTGAATTTGTTCTCAGACGTATGCAGGTCTCCTCTCGATGTTTTCCTTCACCGTAAATAGCTTAGGGCAACCGCTTACCATCAGTTGGACCTTGTTTGGGCGCTTGTGTCAATCTACAAGAGTTTAAAAAATATGCAGTCGAATTGAAAACCGGTTTTTTAAGTCGATTAGGTACAGCTCGTGGCTGGCTAGTGTTGTGTTTATTTATTTAATCATTTTTGCATCAGTTTGCAATGACTTATAAACCAACACTATATATAATTACCCTGTTGAGCACAGAAATACTATAATCTAAAGAGCATTCTCTTATTCTTGATAAAAAAACTTTTAATAATTAATTTAATCTTGATATCTTAACATTCATACTACATATTTAAATTTTGTGTTCGTACCTAAGTAACTTTTCCGGAACTGTACTAGGAGTCAGTAGATGCACAGCCACAGCAGTGACGCGCAAACAATACATTTTTTTAGAGTGAGAGTTTTTTATAGATGTAAAGTTCTTTGAGTGGTTAAACTCTTTGCTCTTATGGAGGAACGAAATCTAATCGGTACTATGTAAGACTAGATAGAACTGGCGCTCTAATCTCTCTGCCAATCCACCATATGCAAGCTCTGGTAAGTACTAATTACTGAATGATGATGTCAGGCTCTTGAGAGATCGATTTCGCCTGTAGGAGGTATATCCTTAACTACAGAAGAACATGTACCTATTGTAAGTCAAGTACACCTGTCAATATTGATGAGCGGTCTGAACTGAACGGTATACCACCGAGCAGAAATTGGGTCTCGCGAACCTTAGCTGAATAGATAGTTCTACGACGTGACATCAAACGGGTCGGCAAATGTTTAACATAAAAAAATAATGTGTGTTTATTTATCCCGTATGCGTATGACTTCCTGTTCCGATACTATTCATCCTATTGCGATAAAATTAATGGGTTACAAATTTACGATCGAAAGTTTCGGGAATAGAAAAATGTGAGTATCGCATTGCCGGGCTGGGCTGCAAGCTTATTAATAAAAAAACTGTTATAGATAAAGTTAGACAATTAAATTTAAAATGTCAAAGTCATAATTTGCATGGACTAGTCGTCGCATGATCACATCTCATCTTTGATTTCCCACGGCCCAACTCGCACGACCATTCGTATTTTACAGAGAGATAAGTGAGTACCCACATAATTATGATCGTATTGTGTGGGCAGTCCCATCACGTAGAAGTCATGACGTTTTTACCCCCTATCATGTTGTTATGAATGAGAGGCTGGTGCCAGGGGAAAGTTCGGGAGGGGGGCGTAAGCATGCCGCGCTAGACGCCGCGCTCGCATTCGCCGGCCGAACCCCGCCGCGATAGTCTTGTTGTCCGCGCTCGTCGCTCACAAACATTCTTCGCGTGCAGTGAAACTTCATAAGAATTATTTGATCACAAAAACTAATGGACGCTGATAGTGAAACGTAAACTTGTGATGATGCACAGTGCTGTCTAAAAGCTAAGACACCCAAGCCAAGTGTTGTTTTTCAGTTTAACATTCTTTGGAGTTCCGCCCGCTCGGGAAAGACCGCTGAGGAGTGACAGTTAGCTGTGTTTAGTGCAAGTTCTCGAGGATTTTGTGTGCATTGTCGGAGGCCGTCGTGCGCACCGGCCCCGACATGGAGGCCTACTTCGACATCTCCAACGACCTGAAGGACGTCTGGGAGGCGGACATCGACCCGGTGAGTCCACTTTGCTTTACATCTGTTATCGCCCGGAGTAGACCATGTGATTTCTGACCAAACTAACAAATTCCGGCAGTGTTCTAATACATAATATAATAAAAGTATGGTAATAAAAAAAAACATTATCTCGAAATTTAAGACTGGATATTATGGTCGTAAATGTACTGCTCTATCGTTACCATAAAAGTAGTTTAGGACTAAAGTTCAACATTGATAACGTCAATAACAAGCATTGTAATGCGTGAACAATGTTTTTAATTCTACCTGCAATTGCAACAAACAAGCTATCCCGCCTGAGTCACCCGCCAATGTTGGGCCGCCGACGCCGCCAACGGTGTGATAAAATGTCAGACATGTCCCGAACGTTTGTTGCAAACTTCTAGATACCAAGAAGGTATCGTTATCGTATTGTTAGTAATCACCTGTGTTAGCTAATGGTAATTTAGCGATAGCGTCTTATATTACCTATTCTATAGTCTATATCCTTAAGGTACCAATAAATGTAGTACTTTATCGCTTCGTTTATCTCAGAATGAAATAGCGATTCGAACTAATTCTCATATTTATACTACTCGGCTGTACTTGCTGATGCTATCTGCACAGAAAAGATATTTTTTCTAAAAGTCTGGATTTACCGGCTTTACTATAAATAGATCTGCAATATGTGCTCACCTACGGCCAACGCCTGTCTGGAATCCAACGGCATAATTTTTTGAGCCATAATGCAAATAACATTCAAAAACTGTTCGTAATTTGTAATTTTAGAGTTATTGAAAAAATAACGTACGGGTGATGACCCTATCGCTATAAAAAGTTGTGTTTGTGTTGCACTCGTACTGACTGATCGCAGCAAAACAATTTTTTGTTTTCGTTTGTACAGGTATTTATTATTACCGCGCATTTAGTGGTGTATCTAATTAGAAAAATAAAATGATACTTCGCAATCCTGTTGTGTTTATTTAGTTTGTTTCAAGTTGTGATTTCCCCACAATTGTTCGGTCTGTTAGTAAAATGTCAGAAAATTCTACTGGCTAGACTTTAATGATGACCTTAATTAGTAAGGATGGATGAAGGTCATCAAATTGGCAATTTGTTGCTGCAAAATTAGAATTCGACTTGTACTAGGTACCTAACAGACCTAATAAATAATTCGAATTTGATAGCTTTCTATTCTAGCCTTTTCTATGTTTTTTGGGTAGAGCATAGAGTGCTCGATTAGGATTGACACCTGTAACTTGTTTTCTCTGCTATGCGGTGACGTCACGGTTGGAGGTAAATGCTGAACAATCCGACAAAGTTGCGGAGATCGTTTGCATAGTGTGATTTGTATGTGCGTGCGTGCCTCTGCGTTTAGTCAGGTTGACTGGGCGTACATTTCTTATGGTTACAGCGTACGGTAAAACGTGGTGCGTCGACCTGCCTTCGAACCAAGAGGCCCGGCGCCGGAGGCGATTTTTTATTAACAATATCAACTTGCTCATGTCCATTATTGTAGACAGCATAGCTTTAGTAGCGAAGAAAAAATAACAACCAAAAACCATAGATACAGTTATAACTTGAATAATGTAAGTACCGTTGGTTTTAATTTGATGTTTTCTAATTTTAAAATGCGAAGATCCAAAGTTTGGTTGTACCTACCTACTTGAAAACACGTCCATCGAGTGCATATTCTACCTAGTTGCTTTTACAATAATAAAAAAAACAAGCTTGACAACTAACCAACAAATTCTATATTTAAATATTTTTATTCTACTGTAATTTATTTTTAAGAAAAGAATTCCATATTAGTTTCGAGAACAGTAACCTTTATTATTAACTCCATAACAAGAATAATTTAGAGGTATTTGAGCCTAATTTTAATCTGAGTAAGGTGCTCAATTCATTAAGTGTCGTCGTTACTCATAAGAATATCTCTTTGCATTATACTTAATGTGCACATTACAATTGTTGCATGTGACTTAATGAGTGCATTAAAAAATAACAATCGAGCCGCTTAAAAGTTATCAAAGGAATTTAAAACCTATGACATGCCAGAAAATGAATTAATTTTATACAACTACAGTTGCTTTATCTTCACTAGAGGAAGAGGTGTAACCACAATCTCTTGTCGCGGAGCGTACACATATTTAAGTGACAACGTGATAGATGGCGAGTCGGTAGCCGTTACTCAAGCGCGATCATTTACTTACATTTTTGTGCACTAACATTCTCGTACTAAGAAGTTGCACCCACCCATTAATTCTGAGCTTATATACAATAATATTGTTATGTATTAGTAAGCGTATACTGATTTATGCGTAGATGTTGCATTGATGGTTAAAAGAGTTTCGTACCCGTCACCCAAGCACTAAAGGCTCGGCCACTATGTCAAACCGCCCCATGATTATGCTAGTTTGAAATAGGTATGCCTGACATAAATATTTCCGGTTTTTATTACCGATCTAAGCATTCTCCAATTCGATGCAGTCCTCTCGTATGAAGTTGTATTTTCCGCACGTGTTGTGCTCAGCTACAATGTGGTATGTAGGTAGCTACTTCGTATCAATTCGCTCTCCACACACCATTACGTCTATTCGCCTCGGCTTCAACGGAACAAATTAGAACATTTCAGTAATATATTTGTGTCGAGTGTCGCTTAAATATGAAAGTTGAGCGTTCAAGTTCCGTATTAATGTGAATGTATGCAAGGTAACTTTTAGCATTTCCTTTTCCAAAAAAGTCTTCTTCCTGTGTCCGGTAGGTGCGTCATTCGCCTGAGTACTTGTTCATTATATTCGAACTATTAACAGTAGGGCTGTAAATAATAATAACAATGTATGTACATACGAACATTTCTTAACTTATTTCATACCACTATTTACATGTGGTAAGCTAGCACGGTCTGCAGTTCGGTATTGGGGTATATTAGGAGAGATATTTGACAAGTTTTCAGCTTGCCTCAAATACCTACCCAAAAATTGGTGCCAGCTCTCCTATTAATGGCCATCCTGTTGGTGAGCGCTTACCGCCGCTTATGGACGCTTACAATACCAGGGACCGCTCCCAAGCTGTCAACCGCTCGCGCGATTGCTCGGCGACTGGCGGTCTCTGTCTCCCACCCTGAAGGGCTCCGCGTGATGATATGTGTTTCTGTAATTACCAGAAGCATCTTGTGCACAGTGATGCTCCTTTGTCGTTCAGTTTCAAAGTATCTTTATGTTATCCTCGCGCCTTCCCACAAGGGTTCCCGAAGGGGTAGGCAGAGGTGTATAGGTAGTACCAACGTTCCGCCAGATATATTTTAGTTCCTATCTTTAAGTTATAGTAATGATATACAAATATTTAGTGTCCAGCGGCACGAAACAGTTTTTGGATTGAAAAACCTCACTGACTGTGGATAACTCGTGTTCATACTTAACCAAATATCTTGTTAACAAAATTGGCTTTAATTACACAAATGAAATGCTAAAGTAATAGTTTGTTTACGTCGTTTGTACGGCAGGCCGTATTTCCCAGGAAAGCCGGTCACTTGACTAGTCTCCGCTGAAACCTTACAACTGAAAGATTAATAATAATAATAAGCTTAGCATTGTGTCATTACAGTAATTTGATTCTTTTTTCATATTTATTTTAATTTGTAAAAATAACAAAAATAGGACAGACTCATATAATTAGAGCTGTAACTCTCTTTATAGAGAGACTAGCGGTCCGTCCCGGCTTCGCACGGGTAGATATATTCTTTTTTCTTTAAAAGAAAATATAGCCTATGTCACTCAGGCTGAATGTAGCTTTCCAATGGTGAAATAATTTTTCAAATCGGTCCAGAATTTTCGGAGCCTATTCAATTCAAAATAACAAACAATCATATCTTTCCTCTTTATATTGTTAGTACAGATAACATTTTAATTGATTTCTAAAGCCGTTGGATACTAGGTAGTTTGTCATTATTTTTACATGACGCTATGGTTCTACAAAGCCTTCATGGTAAACAGCACGCCTGCCAATCAAAACAAAATGTATGACCGATGTACGTTCATACATTATTGCCCGGCGGCAGAGTATGTCAAATTACTGTTGAAACCAGCCGATAAAAATAAACACACATGCCAACTAGATCAGAACGGAACTTCACCAATTGCGTCGAAGCACAGATTAAAACGCACTCAGCGCCAATCTACAATAAAAAACCCAATAAACATAACTAAGAGTGCGCCGTTATTTTTAGTGGTGGCAGCCCTATTGTCGGGCTATTACTGCACTTATTGCCAGCGTTATAATGGTAATTGAATTTCCTTTCCGGGTGTGCCAGCCATTGCACTGGAGTGAACAGCTTAGAAAAAATACACTTAGCTTACTTACTGATACAATGCTTATCTTTTATTTTTATAAGGAGATATACAATTATGTGGCATTTTCCTTTTACAAGCGGGTACTTATGTATGTGAGAAATTGATCTGACTGCGCCATGCTGGCCGAGCGGTTCGAGTAGTTGTTGGCAACACAAAGATTGCAAGTTGGAATCCCGAATGTGCCAACGAGTTTTTCTGTACGTAAGTACAGCGATAGTCACACCACGTGCTTTACGGTGAAGGAAAACATCGAGAAGAAACGTGTATAAGTTTGAGAAGAAATTCAAAGGCGCATGACTAGTCGTGCTTGAGTAACGGCGATGGACTCACCGTTACGTACGTACGTATAATATACCTCCGACGGAGAGTGGGTGGTTACTACCTACACACCTCTGCCTACCCCTTCGGGGACCTTTATGAGAAGGCGTGAAGATATATGACTAATGTTGCAGTGCTTGAAATTAGAAGAACCTTATACAATATACCTTTCTGTTCGGTTACACTCCTCAACTGATGTAATCGCCATATAACGGATAACGTGAGCGTGAACAGAAAGGAATTCTAGTCTGGGGGCTGATCGCTGGTGTTGCTACAGAGAGAAAAGCCCCCTTGCCCCCTAAGCCCCAGGTGAGTCCACCTATAGCTAACTAGCATAGCACCAGTAAGACGTAGACGAGTTAAATGGTATGTTAATGGTATGTTATGGCATATTATACCTACTTATGTAAGTATTATATGCCATAGTGTGTGCAAGAAGAGGCAGAGGAAGACCACGTTCCAACTACCTAGATAAAATCGATCGGACGCTCTGGGACGGGAACGTCAAGAGTACTCGAAACCGAAGAGCATGTATAAAGAGACTGATGAATGTGGACGAAGCTAAAGAGGTATGCAAGTCTATAGAGAACTGGCGCTCTACACTCTCTGCCTACCCCGTTAGGGACTCGGCGTGATGATATGTAAGTATACCTTCGATAATTACTAGTTACTGGGCAAAGTACACGTGTTCAGGTCAAAATCTAGGCTAACTTGTGCATTATGCATTTGTTAAATGTCCTTACATGTCGATACCGTTATCGTTAATATGTACATACTGACACAAATAGAACATCAAATATACGGTACGGCGTTCACATAACGTGACGTCAATATATATTAATATCCTACTAAAATTATGGACTCGCCATCTGTCACGTTGGCACCTAATATACCTCTGGCGGGAAGTGGGTGTGTGGGTATTACCTATACACCTCTGCCTACCCCTTCGGGGACCCTTGTGGGAAGGCGTGAGGATATATATATATATTTTATTATTATTATTATTACTTAAATTATAAATGTGAGTTTGTCAAGGTGTTTGTGCCGACCGTATGAAGATTGACATAGAAATTTTGGTTTCTCTCCAGCAACAAAAATAAAACAGAAAAATTACTACCGATGATATTAGGTACTGATTTAAGGGTCGGCAACGCGCTAGTGATACCCTGGTATTGCAAACGTCCATAGGCGGCGGTAACCGCTTACCATTGGGCCGACCTCGTGCTTGTTTGCCACCCCAGTGATATAAAAAATATATATATGACGCGGGTGAAACCACGGGGCGCAGCTAATAAATTTATAATATACCAATATGCTTAGAATTAAGTGGATTTCGAACTGCTTCATTGTTTCGTCTTATTTCATTATGTTCGTGACGTGAGTTCTGGGAACTTTTGATGTTCAACCGAATAATGGGGAAATCAAGGCCTGCTAGCCAGGTACTTTTTAGGGGCTAAAAAAACCCGTAGCTCTATCGGTCAGGTTAGATGCATTTAGCTTGCACTTACAGCCAATAGATGGCGCTGTAATTTTTAAAGTATAGTTTAATTCGCGCGTCATTGAATGTTACACTTTAAGGACAGCTTTTAGACGTTCAAACACTCCAATAATGAGGATATTTTTATTTAACTGATGATGAACCGAAACCATTTTTACACATGTTTAACTTTCAAAACTAGTAGCTAATTCATAGGGTATTAATTTATTCGTACTCGTATTTCGTTTAAGTTTTAATAATTTGCCTACGAAAAGGCAAATCGCCAACACGTCTTATCATTAATCATCTCGATAATTACCCGTACCGAACGTAAGGATCCATAGAAAACTTAAAATAGTAGAAGGAAGGATGGGAAGGGAATAATAGGAGCAGATGATATTTTCTGAAAATATGTTTTTAACTAAAAAATATTTAATAACAAGTTTTTAAATGTTTTTAATGATAAGTTAGAAAAACCAAACGGGCCTAGACTTTTTCTAACTTATTGTTAAGATTACAGACCAATTACAACAAACAACTAATTAATTACCGCATCAGGCGTGATGTGATGTACCTAAGTATACTTAAATCTATTTTTAAAACACATCCACACAAATGTCAAAACCGAAGTATCAAGGCTTTCTTCTGCGATGATTCTAGATCATTCCTCTGGATATAACATTAGTAATTAATATAGTGTCTTGTTTGTAGATGAGACAATGGTGTTGCGTAAATATAGCGGGTTGCGTCACCCACGAGCTGATCGGATGGTATCGTTTCGAAAACAACATAGTTATTGACACAAGTGCCTTGTGTCACATTGTGGGGCGGTGCTTGTACGTCTTATGGTTTCCGATATTAACTAGAAAATAATTTGTTACACAGATATTCGCAGAGACACTCACTATTATTGTCACCTTCTTGATGGTACCGACCGAAGTGAAACAAGGTGCTATGTTGTAATCTACCCAATTATATGCAAAATCTATTTAACAATGCGCTAGGAAAAAATGTTTACTGTCTCAGAAAGGTTTCGTTTTAAATAAATAAACTTTTAGAGTTCGAGTGGTTTTAGAATCTACCTGAAAATTTTAGATTGAAGGTAACAATGAGTTTTCCTGATCTTAACTGCATACGTGGAATATTAAAGTATACCCCTAGCTTGTACTGTGAAATAAACATTTTAGCAAACATGCATATTTTATGAAAAAAAAAATAGTTTTTGCCTGTGAGAGAGCGAGAGATTTGCAAACTGTCACGTTGACATCTTAATATATCTTTGGCAAAAAATGTGGTGTCATTCCACCTCTGCCTACTGCTTCGGATACCCTAAGAAAGCGTGAAATTGTAACATTAAATAATAATATTTGAGCTTGAGATTTCAGTCTCATCACCCAAAAGTTTACGGTAAAGCTAATTTCAATTGTTTTTGTCGCACAGACAATGAGAAATACTGAGGAATACTGAGGTCTTTACCACTTACCACAGACCACATATAACAGTTACATCTATTATTCTAGGTAAAAGAAAGGTTGTTCCCAATTAGCTGAATCCATCGATCATGTGAGCAGGATGTAGGCCACTGAAGCATTACGCTATGCGGTACGTTCACTAATGCTATTCACACAATGCCCATGTTTTTCATCAACAATCGTGAATATAGATGTCTATGCAACACATGATTCGCGTGAGAAAGGTGCGAAGCATTCCTCTCGCTTATCTCACGGGTTCTCTATAACTCTACACTATGGATCCGAAAATTATGCTCCACAGCAATCTGACGTTTGGCATAATAATTATGCTCCACAGCAATCTGACGTTTGTCATAATAATTTGGCCAGTCCAGCTTGCCAGTTTGTTGTCAGCTTGTACTTAATTATGTAAAAAGTACATATTTAATATACCGGTGAGCGTCTCCGTGTGGGGTTACCTAGTGGGCTCTTAGTTACATCAGGTAGGAAGCGTTGATAGAAGTCGTAGTTGTCTCCAAGGGATTTTCTTGACCCTGTGTGCATTAGAGCACCCATTACATATTAAATACTTGCTCAAAAGAGGCTGGGAATCCGTCGTTAGCATCGCAGACTGAACTATTGACCACTGGGCTATAGGGTCGTTGAGTTGGATAACGTAGATAAAGAGGTGTCTGGGCATTACAAGCTAGCCGCTAATCGTGACTCAGTACAAATCCAATGTTACTATTTAAATAGCCCTATGGATTCCACTTTCCAAACTTAATTTCATTTTACTAGGGTTCATCGTAGCGTGGGTACTTAGAGGCAGCATGCTTACAGAAAATTATTTAATGTTTTCTCTATTCTTTGAAGAGTACGATGATCTAATGATTTATATGAGGGTTTGTTAGTGTTAATATAATTAATATAGACAATAGAATAACAACAAATAAACAAATGCCATTAAATCTTTAAAAATAAAAATGGTTGCTAAGGATTTTTCTAGGTTACTGTTACAATAAACCTAGTACAATAGGTAACACATTTAACGAAGCAAAAAGTTAATCTCTCGACAGTGATATCAATGACGTAATCGGCATTATGTCAAGCCCCGACCTCTGATAAGTTGCTGATAACAGTTCACACCTTGCGGCGACCTGTTAACATTGAAACTTGGGACGTACCTATACCAACACGGTAGGTAGAGACATTTTAATTACTACTAGCTGTGCCCGCGACTACGTCCGCCTAGATTTTAACAAGAAAAAAAATTCTAAATTTAAAGTAGCATAAATACTTTTACTCCTTCTTACATGAGCTATCTGCCGGTGAAAGTCCCGTCCAAATCGGTCCAGCCGTTTCAGAGATTAGCCGGAACAAACCGACAATATTTGGCTATTGATCTCTGTAAATACTTACATTCAGAAAAAACATTGGTACGATTGGAACATTAACTCAAAATCTCGTTTATGATTTTCAACAGCTCGTAGACATAAATGACTACAACGGGTATTTTTAATTTTACTTGATTTAAATTTAAATTCAAATTCGAGACCATTTTCTTTAAAAATCCATTAGGTATTCCATATTGCTAACGTGCCATAGAAATTTCACACATAGGTGCTTATTCTATAGGCTTTAATACCGTTACGTACTTGTATTCAGAGAGCAGATTTTTTGTACGGCCAATTAATTCACGAAATTCAACTACTGTCAACTTTCACAATTCTCTAAGTTGCGAAGCGGAATATATCTCGTGATTCTTGGTGCCGCCGAGCGAACGGCCGCTGCAGCTATTCGATTTCCATCACGAATATTAATTCGAATGATTTTGAACTTTACGTTAATTTACATTAAGGTTCGTAATATGTTGAAAGTAGCGTTTGTTCATCAATATTGCATGTAGTCTCGTAATTTAATATCCCAAGTCTTTCAATGCATAAAATATACTATAATAACTATGCTTTAAAATTATCTAAACTGCTTGGATCCTACCTCATATACTTAATTGTAAGCGTGCGAAATTATACACACACACGCTACTTTCGGCTATTGATAATGAACTTCTGAATGACAAGCCAACATCGAAGGGAGCAATACAATGGACGTATTATATATATTTATATGTTCATACGGTTTTTATCACAATGTGTGCAGAGATAGTAGAGCGCCACTTATCTCTAAACTAACGGACTTACGTTCATATTAAACTAAGTAAATAAATAAATCGAATAAAAATTAAAATGTACCTATTACCATATGTCATTAACCTCGAAATTTACAGCTACTACTACGGTAACCGCTTACTATCAGGTTACGACTTTTATCCAGCTATCTCACTAACAAAAGCCATCCCCAGGCTGTCTCGATAATGTAAAAAGGACCTTGGTAAGGATACTCAAGCCGTAATAGCAAAGGCAAACTACTCTTCTCAAAATGGAATAATGTCAATAATTATAATAGTAACCACTTTGATTCACCTTGTGGTTATTTACGTTATAAGTTATTATCTATTGTGGATAACATCGTTATCGCCCGCGTTTCATAAGTAGGCAACAAATTTTAAGACATTTTATGATCATCACCCCGCTACAAGTGAACTCGTAAACACAAATGATAATTAAAACCGGGTTAATTTGCAACAATGATGTTATAATACGTTACGTAACTACAAACACCTACATACATACATATACATCTATGTAATTAGTAAGATATATCTATCTATATGACAGATGGCGAGTCCGTCGCCGTTACTCAAACACGACTATACGTATGCCTTTGAATTTCTTCTTATGCAGATTTTCTCTCGATGTTTTCCTTCACCGTAAAGCTCGTGGTGTGACTAATCACTGTACTTAAGTAAGTACAACGTATAACGTATACGTTGAATAATCTGCTAGTTTCCATCTCTGTGTCAAATTTCCGTCAGTAGATTTTGCGTGAAAGGGAACAAATATCAGCACAAACTTACAGTTATAATGTTAAGTTATATATACAATGTAAGTGTATAGGTATACAGTAAGTACAGATAAATACATAAACTGAATGTTAAGATTCCATTACATGGCGTACAAATGCCTCTAACGCTGTGTTTTAACGAATAATTCATGATGTTGTTTATTGAGGACGTCGAGTAAAAGTGACGACTAGTGTACTGACCTACTCTTTCTTCGTATGAATACTGAAATATATATATTGTGGGTACAGAGCCAAGTTCCTTCCAGGATATATATAGCACGAGTCCTTCAGCAGGAGTGCAGAAAGGTTTTCAGGCAAATTTTAGGTCGACCAGTTGCCAGCAACGCAAACATTGCAAGCTCGAAACACAACACAATGGGTTTTTCTAAACTTCTGAAGTAGAGTGAGTAGTCACACCAAAAGCTTCACGGTCAATGAAAACATCAAGATACCAGCTTACGTTTGAGAAGTTCAAAAACGTATGCTAGGTTTTTTTTTGACAATTCCACACAAATTGACCTAGTCCCAAATTAAGCAAAGCTTGTGTTATGTTAACTAGACAACGATATATTTACTTATATATTTAGATATACATACATAAATACATTGGACATCCAAGACAAATACTTGTGTTCATCACACAAATATCTTCCCTCGTCTATCTCGTTGGCAATATAATATATCTTTGGCGAAAATTGCGGTCTAATATACCCTTGACTATGTTAACTTGTAGGGTTTGAACTTCTGAAACAACTTCAATCGTGTCCTTGCATTTAGGGGGTAGGGTCTCACGTCACACAAACAGGAAACCAAAGCAATGTTGGCTCAATAAATAGGATGTGACCTACTAATAGCACCATCTCTTGTTAGAGGTTTAAGTTTTCCTTCGAGAGTACAGTATGTAGTTCTTCAAGAAGTGTGTGAAAATTGGTTCGATTTTTACGTCAACAATTACAAAATAAATACACAAAATCTTGAAAAATTATACCTAAATCTTCTTCATAAATCTAGAGATAAAGAAAATATTCGTGAAAACCGTTTGAAAATCGATTCAGTTGTTTTTATAGTTTATCATGAACAAACAGACGTGGCGAGGAAGTTCGTTTTATAAATCTAGTTATTCGAGTTTTCCACCCCCTTAGCGTAGCATATCTTATGCCTTCCTATTTCAGCGGCAGGTACTTTTTTTCAGGCAAACATACTTTGATTATTGTGTGGCGTAAGAGGTATGTAAATCTAGAAAGAACTGGCGCTCGGCTAAGGACTCTGCGTAATGATATGCATGTTATGTTCCTTGAATACATTTTACAAACAGGTAATTTAAAACCTTTGTAAAGTTATGTCATTTTACCTTATTTACCGATACTAATTAAGCGGTAAATTGTCGGTCAGCGTGTTTTGATTAGGAATATAATGAACCAACTTCGTATTATTTATACATTTGTGACGTGTTCCCTTTTTGGTATTAAGTTATAGGTATGCTATTGATAATATATGTCTTTCCTTAATTTATGTGTTATTGTTATCGCACGTGCACATATTTTTAAAAACAATTTCCTCTGAGTTATGTTTTCCCTGAATAGGGTCTTTGTCAACCTGCCTTATGTGGAATATATTAAACTGGCGGTTCACTCGCACTAAATTTGATTATACATAATAATAATAATAATATCCTTTATTGTACACACACATCTACAAAAACAAATAGGATGACATAAAAAAAAAACAGAGAACAACATGTAGTACGCACAAATACTACATCGCCTTATCGCAAAAGCAATTTCTTCCAGGCAACCAAGTTAGAGAGAAAAGAAATTGAGCAAAATATGCATACATATATGTGAAACAGATATAGATATATATGATAGCTCGGGCCTACGTTGTTCCCCCATACTTGGGTACTATTGCTGTAACGAAAAAAATATTGTATATGCCTAATGATTTGAAAAGAGTAACCATGGAGTTTCTTGCCTGTTCTTCTCCATGGAAGCGACCAACTCGAACCGTGCTTCTTTTTCGACGTTCTATAAGTGCCCACCTGGGCCTATGTGAAATAAAAAGATTTTGATTTTGAGTGTGTGTAAGAAGAGGCAGAAGACATGTTTCAACTATATAGATCAAATCGGCCGGAAGCTCAAGGACGGGAACGTTGAGAGTACTTCAATACCGTTATAAAATACCGTTTGGTACGATTACTGATAACATTGTAAAGGCAGCCTAAGCTTTGACTAGCGGTCTTAAAATGCTTAACAGATTGACTAATACATTATATGCCAATTATATGTTGATAAGTACATGTATGAAATTGTTTTTTAGTTTAGAATAATAAGAATTAGCTCATCCTTGGCCTATTAAGCTGTTATTTATATACAAGCTGTGCCCGGCTACATCCGTATTTAATTGACTAATAGATACATATATAATCTAATAACTACTTTGATCTGTTTGGAAGTAGTTAACATGCTATCAGAGGCTAATATTATTATTCAAATTGGATTAGTAGTTACTGAGATTAAAGCATTCAAAGTAACGAACTCTATCGCGACTGCGTGACAGTATGTGCGCCTTCCCACAAGGGTAGGGCAGGTAGAGACGTGTATTCCCACACACCCACTTTCCGCAAGAGATATTTATTACGATTCCATCGCCGTTACTTGAGCACGACTATACATACGACTTCTAATTTCTCCCCAAACATATGCAGGTTGCTCTCTCCTTCTTTGACCGTAAAGCTCATGGTGTGACTAACCATTGTTAATTTCAGAAAAACTCATTGGTACAGGAATCGAACTTACAATACTTGTGTTGCAGGCAACCACTCGGCCACCACGGTTCCCTTCTATGTATTTTTATTATATAAGTATAGATAGATAGTTTTAAAATGTCGTTCGATTGAACACTCAAGGATGGGAATGTCAAGAGTACTCGAAACCAGCGAGCATTTTTGAAGAGACTGATGAATGTAGATAAAGCGAAAGTGGTTTGTACGTCTAGCAAGAACTGGCGCTTTACACTAAGCCACACCGTGAGGGAATCGGCGTGATGTTATGTATGTAATATGTCCAAATATCCCTCAATCAAAATCTCAATATTTTTATTTCACATTTATTTATTTTTTCAATAAAAACATAGGCCTAGATGGGCACTTATAGAACGTCGAAAAAGGTGCACTGTTCGGGTTGGTCGTTTCCACGGAGAAGGGCTTCCTTCCTTCCATACTACGCAAGAAGCATTCCTAAAACATTTCCTGTTTCAAAATATTATACTACTGTAGATATTGACTTATTGTAGATATTGGACTATTGTTAATATTGTCAACAATCGTACGGCAAAGGTATGTGTTTTATACACGTATTTCGTTATCACCGCGGAAAGTTGATTATTCGACCGTGAGCGAATAAAATTTATCGCTTGATAAGGCTGCTTTAACCGAACGTTTTTTGTGCTGGATAGTTTTAAGTTATGTAAGTCATGTTGCTTTCGCCATAGAGTGAAATCCAATGGATCCGGTTGCACTTTTGTAACTTGCAGTGTTACCATTCTGTCGCCTGGTATACTTACGTGTAAATGTTGAGGTCGGCCCGACTGGTTCTCTGTATTAGTGCTGCGTGTGTGTCCGTTGCTCGACTTAAGCTTTATGCTAATAATGCCATGGTTACTTAATATAGTGTCGTAAACAGAAAATAACAGGGGAGTGTTCTGCAGAATTGTTCGACATGATGCCCACTTCCACCTTCTACCACCGCACATCTCGCCATCGACGAGGAATTCATCCCCATACCTTGGAACCACAAAGGTCTCACACTGCGCGCTTCCAAAGGAGTTTTCTTCCGCGATCGCTCAGGCTGTGGAATGAGCTCCCCGTTGAGGTTTTCCCTGAAGAGTACAGCATGGAGCTCTTCAAGAAGGGTGTGAAAAGATTCCTGCAGGGTCGGCTACGCGCGATTGATACCCCTTGAGTTGCAAACGTCCATAGGCGGCGGTAACCGCTTTCCATCAGGTGGACCGCATGCTAGTTTACCACCCATGTGGTATAAAAAAAACATATGCATATTTGTAATTATCACTTAATAAATCGCAACGGCTCCCGGTCCCCTAGCTGTCAGTTTAATGTCAATTGTTTGAAATTGGAATGTTTTTTTCGTCCGGACTTCGGGCGTTGACGCGTCTTAATAAATTAACTTCATCAAGTATACAGATATTTATGTGTATATCGTGAAGAGTAGAAAGAGAGGGGAGGGGGATTTCCCCAGCAATAGGACATAGATTACTTTAAATTATTATTTGAAAAATACCACTTCTACATTAAAAACGTGTTCTAAATAGAGATGTTCACGTTTTAAGATTCATAAGTGGCCAACAGGCACACGGCCCTGGTATACATAGTGCCGTCCACGAAGACGCGCCCCACTATACCTATTATACCTCTGGCGGAAAGTGGGTGTGTGGGTATTACCTATACACCTCTGCCTACCCCTTCGGGGACCCTTGTGGGAAGGCGTGAGGATATAATATTATTTTATTATTATTATAGAAATTATAGATATCGGTAGCGTGATTATAGATAGCGTGATCGCCAATAAGGGATATTGTCCGAAGCTCCTTATCCCGTACAGTTAGGTTAAAACCATCCATTTTGCGTTGTTTTCGATGCCATCCTATATGAAACTTATTCGAATTAATATTGATAACTTTTTATACTTGTAAAATTTTATAAAATAACAGCATACCTACCTACAGGGGAATGTGGATTTGAATACCAAATCCGCCAGACATATTCAAAAATATTCCAAATGCTAAAACCACCTTTCGCCGAGTGAGAATAAAATTGGGCACAGAACCTCTCATTCCGTTTTGACATGTTTTTTTATCTGTGATGGTTCGTTCTTATCTTTAACCAGCTATGCCCACGACTTCACCTGCTTATTATATGATTTAATTGGTAGGTTTCTGGAATAAAACATTTGTTTTAATCTAGCTAATACAATCTACATGTGTCAAACTTCATCCAAATTCGTCCAGCAGTTCTGATTTATTGAGTAACAAACATCTTCATAAACTTTCACATTAATATTGTAAGAAGGATATTTCGTAGGGTTGCTTTATAAATACATACATACATCTCATCACCGAGTCCCTACCGGGGTAGGCAGTTGTGACCGTGGACGAAGCGGAAGAGGTATGTAAGTCTAGAGAGAACTGGCGCTCTATTCTCTCTGCTTTATACATGCTATATGTAAATGTAATAACAATGAATAAATCAATCAAACCCACTGTTGGGCATAGGCGTCCTCTCTATCACGCTACTGGTCCTAGGCCAATAGCAACCATTGCTTACCACTGTCAGAATATCGTTATGACCATCGGTTAGAAGGATTCAGCGCAGAGGGTGGATAAAAACAGCTGGCTTTCCACCTCCCATCATTCCGTCAAACAATTGAATTAAAGTACCATGAAAGAATAAGTCTCAAATTAAAGAGGGTTTGATACATGTATCCTATTCGTCAGTGCAGTAGTCTTTCTTATATCTTCGGTATTTCGGAACATGTTTTCTATCGTAGGTTTAGCATGTTTGTATTAAAAGTTAATTGATTTCGAGGTAAGTCTAGGTTATACAGGTTACATTTACATAATCTAGCATTATACTTAAATTAACTTTTCGATGCGTCCGAACATCGCGTCGTGTGTTATCGAAACTTATTTAAATCGATGTGAAAAATGTATCTTGCCTTATAAAGTATGAATTTTAAGTTTGAAAATTGTAATGAATATTCATTCCCCTTTACCAATATCATAGATAGAATACATAATTTACCCGGAACAAGAAATACCAAAGGTACATACAGATAAGTTACAGAAAACAGATTAAATAAAATATCAAACATTTTGGTTGAAATGAATTTCTAACAGAAGTACACGATAACTTGTAAATACATGAACATATGTTCATAGCATGTAGAGAAGAAAAAAATTTTTAGAGATGGTAAAAATTGAGCGTACTGACGAAAATTACAAACGTAATGGAACGAAAAAAATTTAAAAAATGGAATGGAAATGAAAGGAACGTCCCTGAAATACATACAAACATACATATCATCACGCCAAGTCCCTAACGGGGTAGGCAGAGAGTATAGAGCGCCAGTTCTCTCTAGACTTACATACCTCTTTCGCTTCGTCCACATTCATCAGTCTCTTCATACATGCTCGTCGGTTTCGAGTACTCTTCGAGTCTTCGAGTCCCTGAAATGATTGTGGTTACAAAGTAAGAGTAAAGCAATCTATGGCTGTCGTCTGGTCCAGTAGACAGATGGTAATCCTTTGCGCCCAGAGTTAGATTCCCTATGAGTACATATTTGTGATGAGTACTTGTATCATAGCCTAGGATGTTGTATGTTCAAGAGTTACGCGCCCTATTGTACAAGCATCGCTTAGTTTGGGACTATGAGGATTGTGTGGAATTGTCGCAAGGTATATTTGTATTACTAACATTAATGAGAAATGGGTAAATTTGTGTAATAATATTGACAGAAGCAGAGGTGACCGCACTGCACCCCTGTCTCCAAACACGAACGTTCCGACCTCAAGGTATCATTGCGCCGCACTGTTCACTGTTTGTCGTTCATTTATACACCATTTGTATTGAGCATTGTTCTCGGGTGTTGCCTAAACTAGTGCGCTCTGCGGCTTTTTCCGCCCGGGTCTTTATTTTTTAACCACCTATTAAAACGGATAGTGTTATCCCAAATCGTTGTAATATTCTCTTAAGCCTCTTAAAATCAACAGTGTCATCCCATATCGTTTATTATAAGACTAATCAGGCGACTCTCTATTGAGAAGGTATAATTATACATAAGCCCATGATGTATATAAATGTAACGAAAGAGCCTGTATGGGAGTATGTGATGAGGATATCTCTGCCTACCCACGTGGAGGTTTAACTATTTGTTTGTATTTTCAAATAGTTTTGTAAACAACATTTATTCTGTTTTCAAATCCGCATCGTTTTTCACACGCTTAAAACACAATGTATCTGTAATATCCATAGAATAATTGAGCCGTGGTGGCCGAGTGGTTCGAGCAGTTGCCTGCGACGCAAAGGTCGCAAATTCGAATCCCGACTGTACCAATGAGTTTTTCTAAACTTAAGTACAGTGATTAGTCACACCACGAGCTTTACGGTGAAGGAAAACACCGAGAGGAGCCTGCATGATCTGAAGAAATTCAAAAGGCGTATGTATAGTCGTGCTTGAGTAACGGCGATGGACTCGCCATTTGTCACGTTGGCACCTATACACCTCTGCCTACCCCTTCAGGGACCCTTGTGGGAAGGCGTGAGGATATATAATTTTATTGAGTGAGGATTATTATAATTGTTGCAGTTATAGTTCTCTAAGATTATTTTGACATTTGATTAGTATGACAAGTCCCAACAAAGCAGTTGATCATCGAACTCACATCCAAAGCGCAAGATGCACATTATATTAAACTGACGTAAATATAATACACAAAAAACTTACACACTCGTTCATATATATAATACAGAAACACACGATACATTGTGAATAGCGTCTCGACTATAGCAACAATGTTCTTCAATAGGTTAATAAATAAATTATAGCGGTAGAGGAAAATCAAGGCATACCAGGATGTTTCTATTAAGAAAACCGGTTGGCACTTGTCGAACCATTGCTGATACTTATAGGGAATCCTCTAGTTTGAACTGCTGTCGACAAGGTCTATGCCATGATGGAATTAACGAGCGGTTATTTGCTTTCCGCAGCCAGCGTCTCCCCACGAGTCTGACTTTCTCTCTGAAATCCCTTTTTGATTATGCTCGCGCTATTCGATATCTTTAATTTAACGCTAACGCTATACCATACAATGGATAGCGTTAGCGTGACAGAGAGGGACTTAGTCTAGGGGGCTGGACACCTCATGCAGTGTCGCCTTACGCTGCGGCCCCCAGTAAGTCAGAACCTTCCCGACGGTTGTCGATCCTGCGAGCTATGTGGAATACACATTTCCACTACACCCGAAACATTGCACCAAAATTTCGTAGAAAAAAAAAATATACATTAAGTATGTATTACGTATAATTATCGAGTCCCTAGTAGGAGAAGGGTAACGAGGTGACGAGTAGGCAGAAAGGGTAAAGTGGGCAGTTCTCTCTAGTCCTAAAAACATTTTTCGCTTCATTAATATTAATCATTATCTTCAAGATTAAATGTAATTAGGTAGTATCAATCATTTCAAATCGTAAATTTTTGAGATAAAGCCCCGTTCTCACTTGTATGAGTTTTTTCTAAATTGTTGTAAATACTTATTGTTTTTTGTCAGTAGCCGCAATACAGACATGACCAAACAATCTATAAATAAAAATGTTTCTTTTTTCTGATGATTCATAATCAATGAGGAAAATCATACTTTCCTGTCCGTTATGTTATAAATTATAGGAATTTATAATATATGTCTAGAATTTCGATGTACGCTGAGGCCAGATATTTGTATGATAAAAACGAGTATTTGTATTTTGAATGTTCCATGGATATGTCGATCTACGTATATCGTTGTCTATTTCCATAGTACAAGCTTTGCTTAGTTTGGGCTTAGGTCAATTTGTTTGTTTATTTATAATAATTACTAATAAGAACAGATCAAATCGATCGAGCGCTCAAGGATGGATACGTAAAGAGCACTCTAAACCAACCAGACGATGACGCGACTGGTAAATGTGCATGAAGCGAAAGAAGTCTGTAAGTATAGACACAAGTTGTGATGACATAACGTGTGTGACATAATCGCCTCCATTTGTTTGTACATACATACATATCATCACGCCGAGGCGATAGCGGGCTAGCGGAGAGAATAAATTACCAGTTCACTCCATTCATCAATCTTCATACACGCTCGTCGGTTTCGAGTTGTTTGTACTGAAAAACTATTCTGGTTGTACCACCAATTAAAGTTCCGTGACATAACATCAAAATGTAATACGTACATTTATTAACATTAGGTCATCATTTTAAGTTGGTATCCTTGTGTTTCCCAGCTGTCCTATAAATAATATCCTTATGACCCCATAGTTATCCCTAAGGACACTTCCTTAAACACACTGCCAAGTGGTAAACGGTTACTAAGTCTAATATAGACAGTGCGACAAAAACGCGCCCCACTATTCACCTTTTTCAAAATCAATCAAAATCTAAATATTTTTGTCTCACATAGGCATAGATGGATACTTATAAAACGTCGAAAAGGGTGCACGGTTCGTGTTGGTCGTTTCCATGGAGAAGAACCGGCAAGAAACTCCATGGTTACTCTTTTCGAATCATTAGGTTTCCTTAAAGTTTATAGTGAAGTAACCTTCCACTTATGTTGAGTTTTGTCGGTACACACTATGAGTGCACACGCACACTACAATTAATACACTCGGATCATACTCTCCGCGACCTCCTCGACTGGTGGAGCGCATCTTCGTGGATGGCAAAATCTATAGACACTATAACCGAGCCATCACTCGTTACCGAGAATTCTGTTAACAGTTCCTGTTAAGAAAACCATAGACTAATCTTGGTTTCATCGACAAACATTTTTAATCTAAGTTAAAAAAAATGCTTAGAGAAGAAAAAACATTTTTTGTTACAACAATAAATGACAAACAGCGCATGCTTGATACGCCTGACAGTAGGCGGTTACCACCGGATTTCGAACCTGTTATCTTGAATTTACAGCTGACTAATTAACCACTCGGCCACCGTTTGTCGAATTGTATTCTCAATAGTATTAGCTGCGCCTGAATGTATATAGTATATATGTACATAATTCACCGGCAGCCGATAGTAGCTTTACTCACGTTATGTAACCATATCGAAGTTGGCTAGCCCACGTGTCGGTTTATCGTAGACATGTGAGCGTTTCGCTACGACTCCATGAAAACACCATAACTCAATAACGAAACGAATTATTTCTTCATTCGCACATGCTTTGTTAAACATATCTCGAACCAACGATATTCACCAAGATCATTGACGTGGTTTTACTCGTCCTTTTGCATGAGTACTAGGATTTTTATCTTTGAGTATTGAGGTAGAGACCCTTCCCACAAGGGCATAAGATGTAAGCAGATGTGGCTATATTATCTACTAGCTTCCCCGGCGAACTTCGTACCACCTAAAGTGGGTGTTGGGTATTACCTATACACCTCTGCCTACCCCTTCGGGGACCCTTGTGGGAAGGCGTGAGGATATATTATTATTATTTCCTCGTATTTTTTATTTTTTTTCTCTCCCCAAGAACCTTCCTCAGACTTCATCAAACATAACAAAAAAGTAATCATCCAAATCGGTTCAGCCGTTTTAGAGTTTTGCGCTTAGCAACACATTTAGGGATCAATTTTTATTTATATACATATTTTACTCGCTTGGAATTTTGTAGAAAGCCGTAGTGACCGAGTGGTTCGAGCAGTTGCCTGCGACGCAAAGGTCGCAAATTCGAATCCCGACTGTACCAACGAGTTTTTGTGAACTTAAGTACAGTGATTAGTCACAACACGAGCTTAACGGTGAAGAAAAAACATCGAGAGGAAAGCTGCATACGTCTGAGAAGAAATTCAAAGGCGTATGTATAGTCGTGCTGGAGTAACGGATGGACTCGCCATCTGTCACGTTGGCACCTAATATACCTCTGGCGGAAAGTGGGTGTGTGGGTATTACCTATACACCTCTACTTACCCCTTCGGGGACCCTGGGCGAAGGCGTGAGGATATAATTTTGTTGTCATCATGACAAATTTTGAGTTTGTCACGTAAGAGACGCTTTAACATATAAAATGTATATAGGCACGCCGAGTACCTCACGGGGTAGGCAGAGAGAGTAGGGCACCGGTTCTCTACGCTTACGACTCTTTCGCTTTGTCCACACAGTCGATCAGACACTCAAGGATGGGAACGTCAAGAGTACTCAAAACTGGCGAACATGTATGTAGTCTTCATACATGTTCGCCGGTTGAGTATGAACCTTATCAGACCTTATCAGACCTTATTTCACCTCACGTAGCAGTGTTATTCGAGCCGTCGCCATTACACCAAACTTGAGGTTTGTACCAACGAATTAAGAGATAGAGATTCTAGTAATGTTATGAAGTAACAGTTGAGCTACGAATAATTATACCTGTGGATGTGGTACTACAGAGATGCAAACACGCATATTATGCATGTCTCGTACATCGTTGTCCATTGTCGCTTATTGCTTACATCCGGCGTAGAGGTGACACCACGGATCTAGACGTTGACTCGAAGAGACAGGAGTTGACTTGGGGCCTTGTCGTGATGGTTCAATCATTATTTAATAATGCTTAAGCTACAGAGACATTAGCAGCTGACATAATTTTATATTTAGGTATATACATCTTGTAACATCGATAGTATCTTATATTACGTAGTTTATTATATATACTAGCCGTGTCGAGCGATTTCACCTGGTAAATTTTTATTCTTTGATCGTTGTTTTTTTTCAAAAACACAATAATTCTAAGCTACTATAATTTTGTCTATATTACTCGGTAAAGAGGAAGCTTTCTGATTATGAAAGAATTTTTAAAATCGGTTTAGTAGTTTTTGAGTTAACTCGTAACAAACAAACAAAAATGCTTCTTAATACTTATTAATTATGTACTTAAAGTAGTCAGCTATTTTATACTACATTAGTGGCAAACACGCATGAAGTCTGTCTGATGGTAAGCCGTTATCGCCGCTTATAGTCGCTTGCAACACCAGGGGTATTGCTCGCGCGCTGCCGACCCTAAAACCCCTTACGAAGGAGAAATTTCGAATGGAAATTCGTCTGTTGCCAATTTAAAAATATATGTACATCGTACTAGCATAAGTAATAGTCAGAAACATTAAAAGCTGTACAATTACACATTATGTAAATAATGAAAAACATTTGTCTCTAGTAAAGCTGTTCAAATATATGTGTATATTAAAGTCGAGGTCGCAGTGACACGAGGCTTAGTGACACAGTAGGTAAATTACGATTTACGTCAAGTTCAAGAGGTTATGACGTTCGACACGATTTAATTTAAATTCAGAGCAGTAATTTAAAGAGCCTAGTGTAATGAATGTGGATAAAGCGAAAGAGGTGTACGCGTGTAGCGAGAGAGATGTAAGTCTAGAGAGAACTGGCGCTCTATACTCTATGCCTACCTATATCTATGTATGTTTGTATAATGCACTACCGTTTGGAGCTCATACTACGACATTTACAGCAAAAGAATACAGAAAATGAAATGCTTTTTTGCCACCCATGTGGTATAAAAAAAAATCGCCGAAGAATTTTTTTAGCTGTGACAGGTTAACTAATGAATCTCTCTCCAATCATAGACAAATACTGGTCAACCTTTTTCTAAACAAACTTGTGAATAATATATTCAGATGATATATTTGCATTTATTAAATTTCTACCACTTTTATGAAAGTCAAATCTTGGTTTTAATGCTCTTGTAAATATACCATCTAATATATTACCGTTCGTTCTACAACCTGGTAAAGTCGCGTCCAATTAACATTTTGTTCATAATGATTTGTGTATTAAGTTAAAACTAAAATCCACAAAATATACTTTATAGTTAGATAGGAACATTTTGTTTGTTATAACACGCTTTTATTAGCTTTATACATTCGTATGTAGCGGAAACATTGAACATTACTTTTAATTAAAACGTCGGATTTAATATAAATTGGGCAAACTTATCAAGAACCGATAATAATGCGATATTAAAAAAATTTATGATAGTTAAAAAACACGAGCCGTGTTTTTTTAATAAAATAAGAGCTTAAAAAAAATTAGAGCCGTGGTGGCCGAGTGGTTCGAGCAGTTGCCTGCGACGCAAAGGTCGCAAGTTCGAATCCCGACTGTACCAATGAGTTTTTATAAACTTAAGTACAGTGATTAGTCAAACCACGAGCTTTACGGTGAAGGAAAACATCGAGAGGAAACCTGCATACGTCTGAAAAGAAATTCAAAAGGCGTATGTATAGTCGTGCTTGAGTAACGGCGATGGACTCGCCATCTGTCACGTTGGCACCTAATATACCTCTGGCGGAAGGTGGGTGTGTGGGTTTTACCTATACACCTCTGCCTACCCCTTCGGGGACCCTTGTGGGAAGGCGTGAGGATATATTATTATTATTATTATTAAAAAACACACTTTTAAACAAAATCCAAAAAAAAACGAAATTATATTTGAATTAAGAATAGAGTAAATAAGAAAACGCTTTATTTTTTACAATAAAATAATAATATTCCTATTTACACTATTCTTAATTCAAATTCATTTTTTATTATTCAGTTGGATCTTCTATACTTGCTTCTGGTTTTCATTTTTTACCTACTTAGATCAACTTCTTGGTACATACTACTTGGGTACATTCCATTTGGTCAATATATACAAAATCTGTAATCGCATCGCCCCAATGAATTGTGGTAGCATTTATCTTGTGTCAAACATGATCGTATCATACGCGTGTTACTTTTACTATGTTAGTCTTTAGCTTAAATTAATAGCGTCAGCTTTAAATAAATTAAATAAATAAGTGACAGAAGTCTGCAAATGTATGTGTAAATAGCCGTGGTGGCCGAGTGGTTCGAGCAGTTGCCTGCGACGAAAAGGTCGCAAGTTCGAATCCCGCCGGTACCAATGAGTTTTTCTGAACTTAAGTACAGTGATTAGTCACACCACGAGCTTTACGGTGAAAGAAAACATCGGAAAATCACAAAAGGAAACCTGCATACGTCGGAGAAGAAATTCAAAGGCGTATGTATAGTCGTGCTCGAGTAACGGCGATGGACTCGCCATCTGTCACGTTAGCACCTAATATACCTCTGGCGGAAAGTGTGTGTGTGGGTATTACCTATACACCTCTGCCTACCCCTTCGGGGACCCTTGTGGGAAGGCGTGAGGATATATTATTATATTATATAAATAAGTGTCAGAAGTCTGTAGCCGTTTCTAAAGCACCACAATACGCTTTACTTTCAGATGTTTCTAAAGCATGTAATAAAATTAAATCAGTGTAATCGGTAGTCTCTTCTAGGCATATAAGATCTTACCTCTAGTCATGACCTAGGAAGAACGTACTCTGTTGCCAGCTGGCGGGCTGTCTTGCTAGTAGATACAACGTTCACGAAGGTCTTTAATAGTTCACTTAAACAGCTGGTAGTGGGCACATAAACAGTGCTCGAAACCGGCGAGCATGTATGAATAGATTGATGAGAGGTATATCTAGAGAACTCTCTGCTACCCCGTTAAGGACTGCATTATCGTATGTATGCATGTAATGTAATGATTAGGTATCTATCATCAAGCGTCCATAGGCGGCGGTAACCGCTTACCATCAGACGGACCGCATGCTTGTTTGCCACCCAAGTGGAATAAAAAATAAAAATAAAAATTTGCGAACGGCGATTTTCGATTTTGACTAAATGTGATACCATTAATGTTGACACCATGCGCATGCATTTTTGACGTAACGTTTATGTCTAGAGAGATCTCGCGCTCAGGAACTTGACGTGATGATATGAATGCATGTTTCATGTCGTTTGTAGGACGGCTTCGTCTTTTAGCGTCATCGCGACTGAATCTGTGCTGCGGTCCGGTATTGGGTCAAGCGGAACCGTGATAATAATAATAATAAGATACACACGTGAGTCATGACATAACGGAAGCAACGGCCCGCGCATCGGGAATGCATCGTTCCGTTCCTAGGAACCTGTCTTTGTCATTACTAGGAACTGCGCTTACCTTTTAAATTTTAAATTGAGAATGGCCATTAGTGCTGAAAGCATAACATAAAGCTTCTTCTGTTTACTGCTCTTTTGACCACATGCTCCACAGGAATTGTGTTATCTCTGGAAACTGTTTGGCTGTGTATTAACCTTATTTTAATATATATTTTTCTTTTTTTTATGTGAGACTATTTTGTGTACCTAAATAAAGTAAAAATAAAAAAGCTGCATCTTCGGCAAGTCTACTTAAGAAAGCCTCACACGCTATACAAATCACACCTTTATTTCGAAAACGTCACTAAACAAAATGTTCACGAAATTGCTATAGTATTGTTAAACTCAACATCTATAGGATAAATTTAAAATGTAATTGAATTTCCCTTCGGTAGATGGCGTTACATTAAAAGCGCAACTAAACGAAAATAAAACAGGGCCGAAATTAAATATTATATTAATTATAAAAATCATTTAAAATTTTATTATTCATTAACGGTTTTGAATTACTTAAATCTTTTAATTAGGATAATATAGGATTTAGTGCAGTATGACGAATTCAAATCTGATGTTTACGACATAAGTCCTAGAAATACGTGTGCTATAATGAATCTTGCGATTCCATGTAAACCAGAGGTGAAGTATACTAATTAACAAAAGACAAGGTCTCACCTCCGGCATTATTCAGACGATTATTGAATAGCTGGAGCAACTTGTACAAGATCCGTAATTACGTGCACACCACCAATGAGGTTTTATCTTTACATCCATGCACACCACCACACAGTGTGCGAAGGTGTTTCTGCTTGGAGTTCTTATATTATATGACCTATTTTGTTTTCTTATAGTGATAATTCATAACAAACAATTTATATTACTCGTTGCGACCTATTTAATCATAAGAACGTTTAAAAATAGAAAATTAAACAGAAAAGATAAGATCGCTATCATATCAATTGTATACCAGAAAATGCACTGAAGAATTAGATAAAACACAAGCACGTGGTCTTCAGATACGATGTTATAATTACACCGCCCTGTCTCGCTCTAGTTTAGGTGTTGTCATAGGAGTGAGAGAGACGGTGCGCCATGTTATTAGGATTTGTTTAACCGTGTCCTATTCACCTTGTTTCGATGTTATGTAGTATAGTTGGAAACATTAATGTTTGTCTGTGCTCAGGCTGCAAAATGAACTTTCCGTTGAGTTTTCCCATAGACGGTGGTATCGTGTTCTTCAGGAAGGGTGTAATAGTAACCGAGTAAGTGGTTCGAGTAGTCGCCTGCAATACAAAAAAGTTCGATTGCCGACTGTACGAATGATTTATACTAAATTTAAGTACAGTAATACCCCGCTTAACGCGAGGGATATGTTCCGGAAAAATCGCGTTAACAGAAATTCGCGTGTATCGAGGTTTATAATTTTAATTAATCAATTTAATCCTAAGAACACTTTATGCAATACATACTATTAATACTTTTTACCGAAAAATACATCTATTGTCTTTTGGGTAGCGTTTTTTTTACGTTCTTGTAAAATATGTTCATAACTCCCAACACAGTTTTTAATTGTTTGACACACGGTCATCATTATTGTCCATACTCAGCGATATGTCCAATCCTGAATAAATTTCGAAATTTGAAATTCGCGTTATAGTGAAACCGCGCATAACG
This sequence comes from Drepana arcuata, assembly GCA_016069955.1. Lineage (NCBI taxonomy): Eukaryota > Metazoa > Arthropoda > Insecta > Lepidoptera > Drepanidae > Drepana > Drepana arcuata. Next base: position 50,386 of record JACCPG010000794.1, on the reverse strand, counting down.
GGTCGCGTAAAGCGGGGTATTACTTAACAGTGATTAGGCACACCACGAGCTATACGGTGAAGGAAAACGTTGAAATGAAACCTGCATACGTTTGAAAATAAATTCAAAGATATATGAATAGTTGTACTTGAGAATATATATATATATATATATATAATAATAAGGATACACATATTAATAATTATCAACTGACCATTGTATTACCTTTAAGTCACGTAATTGCATGCCTTGAAGCCGGCTATTCTGCACATTTTTACCCGATTACTATGAAACGAAATGCAGTTCCGTTTACGTTCGCGTTGGAATTCATCTTGTTAACAGAAATGGCTTGCTATGCTAGCTATGTAGTATTCTTCGCTTGAGTATATCTTGGTAATTTTTCCAATAAAAAAATCAAAAATCTATGACACATTTCTGATCTATTCAACTCACGCGCAGAACGAAACTGATGAATTTGGGTGAAGGAAAAGAGGTCCGGTACGTAAATGGTGAACTGTCGCTCTCTGCTACTCTTGACGTGTTGATAAGGATGTTTTTATGTATTGCCCATATACATATATACCGCGACGAGTCCCTCACGGGGTATCTAGTACCTACTAGTCAGAGAGAGTAGAGCGCCACTTCTCTCTTACATACAAACTTACAAACATATGCAGTATTTAACATGAAATATATTAAAACTAGCTTAGTCCCGCATAAGAATCGATTCCATTTGTGTTTCTCGATTTATTTTTGGGACAAAGCATAATCAGCTAGTAATCTATCTTTGTGCCAAATCTCATTCAATTCTGTTCAGCCGTTCTGGCGCGATTGAGTAACAAACATTCATACTTATAAACTTACGCATTTATAATATTAGTAGGATAAATTGTAATCCGCGATTTAAATTCCTTTATAATTACAGCAATAAATTGGAATACTTCTACAATGATTTAATTAATGCGCCGTACACGATTAACAATATAATTGCTTATCTATGCAACTGGTTACTAACCAAATATAAGCGATCACATTTAGATTATGGTCAATAATCTTAGAAGCATATCTTGAAATTCTCGAACACACCGGGATATTTATGAGGTTAGCCGAGCAGAAATACCGGTTTACATTTTTGTTACTGGCATTCCTTATAAATAATTAACAAAGGTGATTAACCACCATACAGCCTATGAGGTTTATGGTAATGGTAAGCGAGCACCATTTTCTTTGTGATGCTTCGAAGTGTAATAATTGTACATATTTGTGAATTAATTTCCGATCTATAATCTAAGAATTAATAACTTTTGCCCATAAGCTTTAAGTGTACATACATACATATCATCACGCCGAGTCCCTAACGGGGTAGGCAGACAGTATAGATCGCCAGTTCTCTCTAGACTTACATACCTCTTTCGCTTCGTCCACATTCATCAGTCTTTAAGTGTATAATTTTTTTGTATTTATAGGGAAGGCACTTTATTTACTATATCGGCAATTATCATCATCACCATCATCAGCCTACAGCAGTCCACTGCTGGACATAGGCATCTTCCATGGCGTGCCACCATACTCTGTCTAGGGCCCTTCTCATTCATCCGCCGCTAGCGACCCTATTAAGGTCGTCCGTCCACCGTGCCTCAGGACGCCCTAGACTACGTAGGCAATTATACATTAGGAAAATTCCACTCAAATTGACCTACTCCCAAACTAAGCAAAGCTTGTACTATGGAATATAGACAACGACATACATACTGATATCGTTGTCTAGTTTAGATAGATTTACATAAATACATACAGCATGCAAGATTAAGGTAGAAATACTCGTGTTCATCACACAAATGTCTGCCTGTGACGATCTCAAGTTTCGTAATTAGGACCTCTGACCGCTAGATCATAAGTCGTCAAATTAACTTATGTATTTACAATCCAGCAGTGGAAAGATGTGACCGTTTCCAAACCGTGCCTAACGTTAATTTAAAACGAAATACACTCAAACTCGGCAATACCAATATTTCCACATGATTTACTATGTGTATGCGTGTATCTCGTGTCGTGGAATGCACAGCAATAGTACTTGAACGATCAGCTTTGTTGGCTGGGAATGCGAGATTTCAACTGAGTAATTGGCGCAATGTTTTCCCCGGCTCAATACAACGATGTCACAAACATAATGAGATTATCCCGTTACAAAATACTCATTCACAGTCTTATCATACCTTCGCATATAAACAGTAGCATGATATATATATATATCATATATGCTGCCGTACATATATGCGGCTGTATATACAGCTGGATGGCCAGCGGTTACCGTCTCTTAAGTGCAACCAATTTTGACGTATTTTGAAATGGAGGTAAAATACGAATTTTGGCATGGAGATAAAATACGGGCCTTGGAAAAGGATAGGTATATGTATATTATAATAAAATAATAAATAATAATTCTAAAAATCTAAAAAACACGAAGTACGCGAACAAAGCGGCTAGTTACAAATAAGTATTTTCTTGACCTTTGGTTTAAGTACTTTTAACTTTTTATGTGGGTCTGAACAAACTTCAGTGAAACGTTACTTTCGCTTTTATGTGTTTTATTATCTTACCAATTAGTGTTACGACGACGGAAATAGATAAAGATATATAGTTTTTATTTCGTGTTGATCACATCATGTATTATGTATCACTTCCGAAAATCGTTCGTATAGTGTTGTTTCAGAGCGGGCACTTTCATTTCCGATATATGAAACAGGTATGAGCATACAGAATGTTGAATCCAGCCTGTATAGTGCAAGAAATAGTTCACTACACAGACTGAACACATTTTTTTTATAATACAAATTGGTAATTGAACATAGATACAATGCTTGGAGCATAGATACAATATCGTAAAAAATCCATGTCATAGACATTATTTAGATATACCTTTAGCCTTATGCCTCATGTAAACATGACAATATAAATTCTAGCTGTCAATTCCTGAGACAGCTGAATACCGGTGCTGTCGTGACATAATTCTGTTGGGGGCGCATCTACCGCGCGATCGCCGATCGGTTCGCTTGCGATCTGGGACGAGACGCTACGTAATCGAGCGGTGTGTACTGTGCTTTATTTAATAGATACTAGTTTAGTTGTTTTTATACCACTTGGGTGGCAAACAAGCATGCGGTCCGCCTGATGGTAAGCGGTTACCGCCGCCTATGGACACTTGCAACACCAGGGGTATCGCTCGCGCGTTGCCGACCCTGCAGGAATCTTTTCACATCCTTCTTGAAGAACTCCATGCTGTAATCTCCAGGGAAAACCTCAACTCATTCCACAGCCTGAGCGTTCGCGGAAGAAAACTCTTTTGGAAGCGCACAGTGTGTGGTTTGTGGTTCCAAGGAATGGGGATGAATTCCCCGTCGATGGCGAGAGGTGCGGTGGTAGAAGGTGCAAGTGGGCATCATGTCGTACAATTCTGCAGAACACTCCCCGTTATACAAGCGGTAGAACACACACAGGGAGGCAAAGATGGTGGACGTATACGTGTTGTATACCACCTGCATGATGGAAAGCGGCTACCACATCCGTTAACTGCAAGCCTTACCGTCACTTTTTAATACTGACTTGTGGTAATTGACAGGTGCAATGGAAATACTTCATTATTCTATTTCGAAACTATTCATAGATCTCTTTAAAAGATCGGTTTTCATCGAGTTCAATATTGACACTCTTCCTGAGCCTGCACTAAGTTCTATTATATTCCATACTTTGCCGGTATAGTTTCGTAAGATGGTCTTCATAATGACTTTACTTCATGCTGACTGGTTTTGTTTGATAGCTGTCGGGCAAACGTAACACCTTTACGCACTATGCCCGCATATTTGCTGTGAAAATACAGCAATGTGCGATGAACAAGTGTCATATCTACTAGTCCATAAATTGTAAATACTAGACAGGCTCAATTAAAGTTGGTAACGGAGTTGATGTCGACATTATATTGAAACTCGCAATCACCCCAATTCATTGTTCCAATCTAATAACGTCTTACATTTCATTGGATGATTGAAGTATAGAAACTATATAAGCTTCCAATTTCAAGTACCTAGAGTTTTTTTAAATTATTAATATAAACAAAACCTGTGATGGCCGAATGGTTCGAGTGGTCGCCTGCGACACAGAGATCGCAAGTTCGAATCCCGACTGTACCAATGAGTTTTGAACTAAGAACAGTGATTAGTCACAGCACGAGCATTACAATGCAGGACAACATCGAGAGGAAACCTGCATACGTCTGAGAAAAAATTCATAGGCATATGTATAGACGGCGATGGACTGGCCATCTGTCACATTGGCATCTAATACATATATCTCCTGCGGAAAGTGGGTGTGTGGGTATTACCTATACACCTCTGCCTACCCCTTCGGGGACCTTTGTGGGAAGGCGTGAGGATCCATTTTACAGCTACTTCCGCTTGACGCGATACAATAGGTACAATTCAGAAAATAAATGTCAATTACGATAAATGGGTGGATTTTCTTCTGGAATAAACCATATCTTTGTGTCAAAACTCATCCATTTTCCAGCCCTTCTGGTGTGATTCAGTAACGGATGTTCTCAAAAACTTTCGCGTTTAATATTAATTTGTAGGATATTGAAAACCATCTTGCAGAAAGAGAGATAGGGCATAACGGGTTTCCCGTTCGAATTTGGAGCTGCCCGACTGGGGCACAACACACAATTTTTTGTGTTGTTTTCCTACTCGGTGAATAATGTTTCCAGTAATGAGCTCCTTGGGGAGGGGGGAGGATTGTTATGTTGTGTTGGCAGCAGCGGTGTGTGTTGTGCGGCCAACACAGTATAACTCTCCGGAGACAGAGTGGCAACGCGCAAGTGATTCTTCGGTATTGTAAGCGTAAATAAGCTGCGCAGTCAATCTATATTTTATTATTATTTATTATATTTAATTCTATATTACTTAACTATTTGAGGCTGAGGTAACCATTTTCCATCAGGTGGGTCCGATTGCTGCTGTTTGCCTCTGTAGATGTATAAAAAAAAAAAGTAAGAACTAGTACTTTTTTAAAAGTGAAACCACATCGAATTCCGTTCAGTTGTTTTAGAGTTTAGACGGACTCGCGGTACTGTACATGTTCTAGCATTAATCAAACAAGTATTTCGATTGATCGCAGGAAACATCTAATCGCCATTCTCCGGTTTTCAAATAGGAAACTCACCTTTAGCTTGATTTGCAACACCTTCGTTAAAATTTGTTCAAATTTATGCAACGAACATCCGTTAGAGTACTTACAGCGGTATTTTGCAGTATGCATAATGTTCTGGTAATTCCTACCGCAGTTTGGCCTATCTGTAAGAATATAGGGATCTCTCATACACAATATAAAGATTACTAAGTCTTCTTCATAATCATTTTAGGAGTGTGACTCTCTTCGGTGTAACTAATGAAGTTCCTCGCATTTGTCTCTGACCAGACCGTATTCTTAACCTCTTTATAAGTACGTCCCGGCAGCTAATTTCTCATTCACTTGTTTTGTGTAACTTATTCAGTCTGCCTCTTCCTCGTTTCCCTTCGTTGTTCCCTTCCAGTATGATATTCAAAGAGCCATCGTGTCTTACAATACGTTAATTAATTTTAATAAATCTTCATAGCCACATTTGTATGGTAGCGTCCAAACATATTGCGCAAGCGTTTCAAAATTACCAATTCGTTAAGCGCTATTTAACCGCTATCAAATACAGAAAGCGCGCGTGAATTTTCTTGAAAGACACAATAAATGGTAAATTTTAATCGTGCAGAGACAGCTGGGTCTCTATCAGGCCTTTAATCTCGGCGTTAGTAAGTAAAAGTCCGTGGGATAGACGGAGGCACGCACACTCCCATGGATCCCACGTTGAACAAGTTTCCGCCACTCTATTTGACCAACAACCGGTACCAAACCCGTTACCTCACCTGAAATTTGGGCTGCACTTCACGCCGTGTTTGTACCATCCACGAATTCTTTCACATAACAATACAGTTCCTCTAACGAGCCAAAGACAATGGTTATTATTGTAAGTATCAATATTTTAACGTAACATTTCCCAAACAATGAACACATTTGGATATGTATTCTTGCTTGTGAAGAATAGACTTATATTTCTTAGAAAGTATTGTTGAGTTCTGTTACACATCCGTCTGGTTTCAGCTACTTTATACCGCAGATTTTACCGAAGTACATTACTAGAAGTCTTCCATTAGGTAATCTACGATTTTGATTCCTCGTGCGATTTTTAACATTGATAACATGATATTTTCCAATAATGGTGTCTCAAGCATTTGATAAACGGCCCATACAGATAGCGATATGTTGTCCCACTTTCCCAAAGGGTTTTCAAAATCTTAGACAGACACGTGTTACAGGGCCTGCTTTTTACCGAAATATATTTAGATGTCAGTGCGACAGATAGGTAATCCGTCCCCGTCGGAAGCACGATTGAATATACAATGTTAATGAAAACAGTCAATAGCTGAGAATAGTGGCAATTTAGTGGTGATAAAGTTTGGTGTTTATTCAAAATGTACTTGGAACCAGCTAGAATCGCTTGCAAATATGGTAAATAGTTTAATAAACCGATCAATCTAAACCTTTTCGTTAAACCACCTTCCTCTTTCAGCTACGCCTGAAATGTGTTTGATAAAAATTTACCTTGTTAATTTATCTATGACTCCTTCAATCACGTAGTGATTTAAGGATGCATATCCTTCAAAATTGTTTTTTGGAAGCAATCGAGGCAGTAGCAGAACTTAAACAGTACCTTAATCAACGTATTACACGTTATCAAGTGATATATCGCTTAACGTAGAAAACGTTTCAATGTATTTATTTCAATATCCCTATAAATTCGAACCTCACAATGCACAATATGACAACAAAATTACACAGTAAAGACCGCAATAACATAAATTATATGGCGCCGAAAAATTTAAAATCGTTCTGCTTGAATTTGCTTGATTCCTTCCTAAACTAACCTAACCTAACTTCCGAAAAATATGATCCTTTCTAATCAGTGTTTCACAGACCTAATCTAACATAGATCTTTGACAGCTGTCTCGCAAGTCTTCTATAATTGGTGCAAACTATTTTCCTCAAGTTGAAACATTTCAACTGACAACACCACCTTAATATAACTGTATTATAGCAAGAAAAAAAACGCCGAAATATGTGCAGTTCATCGACCCTCTTGTACTCCATTAAATAAAATAGAGTTTTGTGAGTGCAGCACGATTTGCTCTTATTGTTAGTGAGAACATTATCGAGGATGGCAGACTAAATTGCGTCTTAATATAGAATAGCAAAGTTGAGATTTGCTATTCATCCGTTCTGCCCCGGATTCGGTTGATTTCTTCAAGGAAAGAGCGAGTCATCGTCCATTGCTTGCAGACGAGAAATGTTGCGCCAGTCAATGGCACAGCGAAATCTTACGTGGGAAGTGTTTGTAAACTTAAATTACACACATGTCAATAGGAATTGCATCTTAAATTAGAACTGAGTAGAATAATGGTTTCAAAGACAACGTAGAACATATGCAAAAGAGCAAAGATGGTTAATTAGGCGATACGAAAATATGCTCGTAATTCTAGTCATATTATATGATGCGAGTGTGTTTAATTCTGACGCTTTCACGACTTTAAAACAATATAATAATACACCAAATTATCATATTATAATAATAATAATAATATATCCTCACGCCTTCCCACAAGGGTCCCCGAAGGGGTAGGCAGAGGTGTATAGGTAATACCCACACACCCACTTTCCGCCAGAGGTATATTAGGTGCCAACGTGACAGATGGCGAGTCCATCGCCGTTACTCCAGCACGACTATACATACGCCTTTGAATTTCTTCTCAGACGTATGCAGGTTTCCTCTATATATTAAGTAAAACATTTTATACAAGATTACACATACAAATAAACACATATACAGATGTACTGAAAAATATACTTCTAATAGGTTACCTTTTACCCCAAAAAACCCTGCTACCGTGAGATCGTAGCTTAACTTTTACCATCAATCGGGATTATTTCTTTGATGTTTCTTTTAAATCCTCTGGTCCCCTAAAGGACCGGGTCCAGTATCGTAATACATATATATATATAAACCTTTGATGTACTTCAATGAATAAATAAGTATTAGGTACTCGACTTAACAAGACTGAGTTAATAAATTCCGCTTATCACCAAGCATTATATTTGCACAAAAAGGCAAAAATTATGTAAAGCGACATAATCTATCGGTCACACCCAAATTTGAATTCATTGGCGGGCGCCATTTGCATAACTGGAACTCGAAAAATACAGGATCGCTCGGTTGACATTTGACTATACCTGTCACTTTGTTGTATATTGAGTTTTGTCACCAAGTAGAAAATGGCATTCTTAGATTTATCTTTCATTATCTTATCTTATCCTACTAATATTATAAATGTGAAAGTTTGGAAGTTTGGATGTTTGCGGTTCTTTTACGGCCAAACAGCTGAACTGAACCGACTTGGCTGAAAGAAAAAATTGTGATAGCTTATACCTAGGAATAGGACATAGGCTACTTTTTTATTTTTTAATCCTGAGAAATTCAAGTTCCTTATATTATAATGTATGATGCTCTTTCACGGGATAGCAGCTGAACCGATTCTAGCAGGAAAATTTCCAAAGCTACTTTTTCGAGCTCCACGCGGGCGAAGCCGCGTGCATCAGCTAGTTGATAATAAATACTTTGGGATTCCTACACAAATTGACCTAGTCCCAAACTTCTTTTAGTGAAAAACATGGTCTTAAAATCTGCATACGTTCGAGAAGACATTCAAAGACGTATATGTGTGGTCTCTCGCTTGAGAAACGGGCACCTTAATGTATGTACATTCGGCGAAAATATACATACGTTGAAAATAAATTTAATGACTTATGTTTGTTTTAAAGTGATACTTCGGTATTGTAAGCGTAACTAGGCTGCGGTAACCTTTTCATCGGGTGGGACGTATGCTTGTTTGCCACTCTTTTTGTATAAAAAAAAACGTTTCTCTTACTAAAGACGCATAGTCTCTAAGAGGACAAAGGGAATAGAGTAGACCTACATCCACATGCAGACCTTCACTTACATCTATGGTATAAAAGAGGTTTAGCACCCACCTTTGCCAACAATTAGGTGTTTTTTTGCATACCGCTTGCTTTGGCTTTGAGCCAGTGACCGAAAACAAACGTCAGTTCACATCGAAGTGTATCTTAGCCATTAATGCCATTATACGCTTCGATGTGAATGCACCAAATCACCTCAAGTATGCAGTACGATACGGTACGTCGTTAAGTAACTTAGTTCTGCATTCTGAATCTCTTAGCAACTACGCAGACGACCTTGTAGGCAACACATTAATTTTGTCATAATTAAGCGAGGCGACATGTTTTGAGACAAACTGGTGATACTCGAATAAATAATTAATCGAAAGGATATTCGAAATGATGATACTCTTTACTATATCTTCTCGCCTACCCAGAAGGATACCCGAAGGAGTAGGCAGAGGTGTGTAGGTAGTACCCACACGCCTACTTTCCGCCAGATATATATTTTAGGTGTCAAAGTGAGAGATGGCGAGTCTATCGCCGATACTCAAGTACTCGCTTTACGGCGAAGGAAAACATCGAGAGGAAATCTACAAACGTATGAGAAGAAATTCAAAAGCATTTGTATAGTCGTGCTTGAGTAACGGCGATGGACTCGCCATCTTTCACGATGGCACCTAATATACCTCTGGCGGAAAGTGGGTGTGTGGGTATTACCTATACACCTCTGCATACCCCTTCGGGGATCCTTGTGGGAAGGCATGAGGATATATATATATATTGTAAGCCTCAAGGGAGCAGAGCCGTATTCGGGTGAAAACTCAGGTACATTCAAGCCTATGCCATCGGAACTAAATTAATATGTTTCTTTTTCTTCAGTTGCAAAACTGAAGGCTAGCATCGCTTAAGATTATACCAATATCTTTATTGCGCTATAAATTAATTTTAATCGAATAATACCTACCAATATCCGCCTAATATAATCCGCCTTATCCGAATATTTATCCGCCATGTTTCCTATCGATAATTATCGTTGTTTTCGTGATTGATTATATTAACATCACGCCGCGTCCTTGGCGGGCATAACAAGTAGAGCAAAATAGTATATAATATGTTAATATATATAAATCTCGTGTCACAATGTTTGTCCTCAATGGACTCCTAAACCACTTAACCGATTATAATAAAATTCGCACACCATGTGCAGTTTGATCCAACTTGAGAGATAGGATAGCTTACATCACAATTGGACCCGATAGATGGCGCTGTGATCGTGTTTCAGGAAGTTTAACTTTTTCACCCGGGCGAAGCTGGGCGGGACAGCTAGTATATTTATATATCTTCACCGGAAAGTGTATGTGTTACTCCAGGGCTACTCCCTACACATCTCTGCCAATACCAGGGACTCTTGTTGGAAGTCGGAGAGATGTGGGTAGAAAGTGGGTAGAGATAAATTACAGGTGCCCACGTTACATATGGCGAGTCCTTCGCCGTCATTCAAACACGAGTTACATTCTTCTTTTAATTACTTCTCATGCTCTATATATCATCACAAATTTAGGAGCTGGGCTTTCCCAGCAGTGGCAGTCCCCTACCATTTGCTTCTGTCCAGCGCAACCTCCTTGACCTCCCTATACGTCATGAGAGACACTTTTTCTTTGATTGACTCATGTATGTTAATCTTGGTCTTCCTCTTCCTCTCTACCTCTCTATCTTTCCTTCTAAGATGTTTCTACATACATACATATCATCACGCCAAGTCCCTAACGGGGTAGGCAGAGAGTATAGAGCGCCAGTTCTCTCTAGACTTACATACCTCTTTCGATGATGATAAGATGTTTCTAAAGATAAATATATGTCTAAGCGACTAAACAGCGCTATTATTACACATGTTGATTAGATAGAGGGAGGATTGGATTTAGAATTGTCTCATTTTACTATTATTACATATGTTCAAGTTTGTTAGGATTTTTATTACTCAATCACGACTGCACGGGACTCGATGAATTTTGGCACAGAGATAGATGTGTTTTATTCTTGCAAGATGTTTTACTAAACAACACAATTTGCCGGTGAAACCGCGGGGCACAGTTTTAAAGTATTTGTGAAAAGATTCTTGCACGAACGACAGCGCACGATCGATTTTGGCAACTTAGTAGTACATCAGGAAAAATTTGACCTGTTTCCAAAATAACACTCGCATGTGTAGCGTGGTTCCCTCTCCCTTCTTCTCTCGCTCTTCACTAAACAAAAAAAAAATATTTTCCCTACTGTTCTTCAAGGAGCTCTCGCTTCGATTACACTTAATACCATCTTGTGTCAACACAAAACCTTAACGATTACCAGTCCAAGTGTCAATGAACCCGCTGTGTTGTAATAAACAATTTAGCGTTGCAAAAGTAGGTACTCGAAGCCACTGCGTTTTTGCACCTCCGCGTAATTTAATATTACCTCCAGGTAATAATCAAACCAACCTAACCAGGTCTTTGGCTTACCTTCGCCAGTGAAAATTATCAACCACAATACAGCTCCTGCTGGCTGGCCGTTGGTGTGTTCATTCTGTTATGATGTTCCGTAATCATCATGCTGATCGTGTTAATTATCTGGAAACAATTTGCTCGTAATATTTTTACAGTATTTGTTTTTTTTAATTTTTATTTTATTACTTTGAAGAAGGGCCTTTTTAACTTGTGATAAACTGGCTGTGCTACCCGGTTTTATTCCCGTTTGATTTGAATTATACATGTACATATCTGAGAGGTTCGAAGCCTGACTGTGAAGCAATGAGTTTTTTCAAAATTAAGTACATTGATTAGACACACCACGAGCTCTACGGTGACGGAAAACATCGAGAAGAAACCTGCATACGTCTGAGAAGCAATTCAAAGGCGTATGCATGTATACGCGTGCTTGAGTAACGGCGATGGACTCTCCATCTGTCACGTTGGCAGCTAATATATATCTCTGGCGGATAGTGGGTGAGTGGGTTCTACCTATACATACACCTCTGCCTACCCCTTCGGGGACCCTTGTGGGAAGGCATGAGGATATATTATTATGTTACATATTATTAAAAGATGGTGTAGGTGATTTTAAAACCAAATCGAACACGTTGAAACGTATGCCATAGTTTCCATTATCGCGAACTGCGGTGCGATAAAACGTAAAGATTCACGACAAAACACTTATAGGTATACGTGTGCAAAAGTCTAACAACAATGGCCGATAAAAACGTTTTAAATTAAGCTCTTTGTATACTATCGGCTCTGCTATATCTAGTTCGTAAAACTAGACTTGGCTAATTACAACCAGGTGATTGTCCCCATAAAGTTTACAGCTTGTATAACAGACCTGGCCAAGCTTGCGTCTTCAGAACGTTTCGACGCTACTTTGTTTATCGTTCTTGGAAAGTAGCATGTTATAGTTATGGACGCTTCACGTATATTCTTGTCGTTAGCGTTCGTTTTGTATGTTCGTATGTTCGATGATCGTGTTCGTTGCTACCAGTACAAGAGTAATGAGAAGTTATGGGTGTATGTTTGAAATAGAGCTGGTTTATTTTATATATATTTTTTTATACAACAAGAGTGGCAAACATGTATATGGCCCACCTGATGGGAAACGTATACCTTAGCCTATTTACGCTCGCCGATTCCGAAGTGCTCGGGGAGATATACTGTGTTGGCAGCATAATGGGACTAATTCCTCTGCTATATTACTAAATAATTACCATGAAAACTTTTTTTAATTATTAATATTTATGTTCACTTACCATCTGATGACATGATTCAATTGTTTTCTATCGAGCGATATCTCGAGATAAGTCATCACTGTACTAAGTATCCGGCCGCATTACCCCGTCTCCACATAATGGCAATTAGATCCGCGCAGTCTATAGTAGGTAACTGAGATGACAGCTCACAGAAAAAATACTGGTGTTTTGGGATTCCACTTTCAAATAAAGCCCTTTTTTTAAATTATGGACTAACTACAAGTATACGTAAAGGTATACGTCATTGTCTTACTTGTCAAATCAGGGTTCAACAAATTTATCATTTACACATGTTAAATATAGAAGAAATACAAGTAGCCCTGATTACGAAAAATCTAGCATACTTTTTCACTCGCTTGCTTTTTCTCAAATCCGTTAGTAAATACGGCTGTAAGGAATAATGTGAGAATAATACATGTAGGTATATAAATGTAGCGATGACATGTATGTTGACAAAGCGACACATGTCTTCATGTAGGTACTAGGTACATATGTAGGTTGCTATTTATTTACTTAATTAAACAATAAATTAGAGACACTTTGTATCGTGCTAATAACAAGTGTCATTTTATTTCTATTCATTAATCAGTATCTGTAAGACTGGAACACTTGACATGAGTCATCATTTAATTATCTATACATAATTTGTTTATCTGTATATATATAAATAATAACAGGCACGTGATAGATAATATTTTATTTCTTATGCTATGCTACTGCTGTCAGGTAGGTACATAATATCGAATTTAGTCGAAAGGACAATGATGGTCATATTCGATGATATGTTAATTTGTACGAAATTAGGAGCTAATTTGTCGACTGACGATAAAATAAAAAACCGAAAAAAAATTAATTAGAGGTGTGTTCTAAGATTTAAATGTAAAAACACTGGTTGACGATGACGCCCGATGATCTACCTGAAAAAAAAAATATTCTTTTATCTTATCTTTAAGAATAGAATCCAAAACAAAAATTTCTCGCGTCTCCAATAGGTACAAGTAAATATCTTTCGCGATCACTAGCATACCTACAACTAGAATATATAATTAGTACAAATACCTCAAGGAACTAAGCAATAGATAATCATGACGTCAATAGACTTTCTGGAACTGTCAGATTTGTTTGCACCCACATAGAACGTACATCGTATGTAGTATTCTGGGGAACCCCAAGTGAGTACACAGATTCTGAGTCTTATTAAATCATACGGAACTATATTATATCGCAGCCATCAATTGACATTATGATAACCTCTGATCTCAGTACGTTTACCGTGAGCATTACACTGACTATAGGACTTTGATCCATATCATAAAATACACAAAAAAATGTCCTATCGATAGTCCCTGGGGAGCTCACGATATATATATTCAGTCATATTAGTATAACTTAGCCACCGAAGCAACTTAAATATAGAAAATAAAAGGTCTCTGAATATAGCTGCTTAAGATGACCCAAGAAAAATGATTTCCCCACTGACCGTATTGCCACAGAGTGACAAGATAAGTAAATAAAACTAGCTATGGGACCTAACGGTATCGTGGAGGAATGTTGGCAGGTGGCTCCATAGGCGGCTTTTCAACTTATATGTCATGCGTGTACCTACGCATTTTTGTGTTCTTTATTTGAATCTTACCATTCGTTCTCTTTTTAAATTACAAATTTGTTTTTATATAAATATATCGTATGTACTCATTGACGGTAACGTCAAAAGTACTCGAAACCGGCGAGCATGTTTTAAGAGACTGATGAGTGTTGACGAAGCGAGAGTTATGCTAGTCTAGAGAGAGCTGGCGCTCTTTTCTCTTTGCCTACCCTGTTAGGGACTCGGCCCGATGAAAAATGTATGTATGTACTAATTGTATTCAACTTTGCTTCCCTGCTCTGTTCGCGGGCGAAATATTTTGCTGCCAAAGTGAAAACGCGAGCCCTTCGCCGTTCCTCAAATCTTTTAATTTCTTCGTAAACGTATGCAAGTTCCCTCGATGTTTTCTCTCACCATAACGCTCGTGATATATGTAGTATATTAAAAACTTCTAGTTTTGTACTTACAGTCTTAATTAATCTTGCGAGTACTTTAACCACGCCACCATAAAGACTCTTCCATCACCCGAAATATATCCACAATAAGGTCAGATGTAGAGTGCCTACACACTGCAACTGGTAATGACATTAGTGACGTCATCAAAATTGTGACGAGCATAGCAGTGCTGGCGTATAAGCAGACTAATTGCAAGCCTACTCAATATACTACTAGCGGTGTTAGCACTTAACCGATTTTTCCTTTAAAATTGGTAAAAAGGAAAAAAAACGATTTACTTAGATTTATGTAAAACGCTTAATTTCTTTATTTTTTATTTTATTTATTTAAGAGCGATGTGCGATAAGGTAGCAATAAATTGGTAATATTATTTAAACCCAATAACCAAAGAGCTCCAATGGAATATTAAATTAATATTATAATTCGAAAGTTTCTGAGGATAGAAGAGGAAGGAAGAGGAACAACCTCTTTTATTGAACAAATTTCTGAACGGAATTGGATAAAATAACCTGAATTAACATGGGATATGTTTTATTTCAAAAGAAAATCTACCAATCAAATAAGACGATAAGTATATCAATTGAATACATTTATTAACTCTGACGTAGAGACCGATTATGTTCTGCTTTGGATCGCATCCAGATACTCGGAAGCATTAAAATGCGTGACTTTGCATTTTAAAGCAACAAGTGAATTGAGTTATATTTTTAAAATTTCACATACATACATCTCATCAAACTGATTTCCCCTAGGGGTAGGCAGAGAGGCTATTATATTTTTAAAATGCCTGCGTCTGAAAAGGCCAGTATCCACCTTATGATATGTTTAAGTGAAAGAGTTGTAGGGATGTCACGGTATTTGTCAGTCAGCTTGTCCGTATAAGATAGTTCTATTATTAATTCGCGTTCGAATTTCACGTTTTTTTTTAAACATTTGCGTTACAATATTTGCTACGAGCGTTTGATTGCCAGTAGCATTAAAACTGCTAGTAGGTATGTAGTACGTATGTGGTATGTTTACATTTTCAGCTTGAAGTAAGCTGCGGAAACGATAGTGCCGATAATGGCCTTCGATAATATTTGTTGTTTTTTAATTTCCCGCTAGATTAGCTCCTTCCCTTTCAATCACAATGGTATTGTAGCGAGGAAAAACAATGGTGGGACGACGCGAAGGATTAAAAACATTTGTTCCGCTCACTTGAGAAGTAACATAGTATGTTATATAGGCATATACATACTGTCATTTGAGTGTCCAATGAACACGGTTTCTTTATATACAATTCGGCCGTTTGGTCTAGTGGTTAGAGCTTCTGACTGCGAAACTTGAGGTCACGGGTTCGAATCCCCTTGAGGTCAGGTATTTGTGTGATCAACACGAGTATTTGTACCTTAGTCTTGGATGTCCTATGTATTTATGCATACAATATCTATCTATATAAGTAAATATATCGTTGTCTAGTTACCATAACACAAGCTTTGCTTAATTTGGGACTATGTCAATTTGTGTGGAATAAAAATATACCTTGGGACAGGTATATTTTTATTTATTAATTATTGAGGTTGCATGTGTGTGCAACATATTACGTAGGTAATATTGCGACCTACTGCGCTCCTACAAATCCTAGAATGGTGTTTTATATCAATCCTTTTGTCGGGATTCAAATAAAGCGGTTTTCTTCTCTCCTTTTAACGTTCAATGTTGCTTATACTCGTATTATGCAGTCAAGTTGACTGACCATTGAGTGACGTATTTGGAAGGATATTTAAATAAATGCCTCCACAAGTTTTTCCTTGTATAATCTTACTAATATTATAAATGTGAAAGTTTGTAAGTTTGAAAATTTGCGGTTCTTTCACGGCAAAACGGCTGAACTGATTTGGCTGAAAGTTGAAATCGTGATGGCTTGTACCTAGGAATAGGACATACGCTACTTTTCTTTTTTTTATCACGAATATTCAAAGTTCTAATATTATAAAGTATGATGCTCTTTCACGGCATAGCGGCTGAACCGATTCTAGCAGGAAAATACATAAGCTACTTTTTCGAACTCCACGCGGGCAAAGCCGCGGGCATAAGCTAGTTTAATTATATACTTGATGTGCCGCGCTGGTTTAACCGCC
The DNA here is from genome assembly GCA_016069955.1 of Drepana arcuata. Classification (NCBI taxonomy): domain Eukaryota; kingdom Metazoa; phylum Arthropoda; class Insecta; order Lepidoptera; family Drepanidae; genus Drepana; species Drepana arcuata. The sequence goes on along the minus strand of JACCPG010000794.1, from coordinate 33,381 downwards.
TTAAATTAGATTTTGCGTATTTATGATAAAATGTTACTCATGTTACTTCAAAATAATGTAGCTGAAAGATGATTTAGACGGTTATAGCCGTTCAATAAATCTGTCCTTTTAAAAAAAAATGTAGTCAGTTACTATACAGTCAGACAAGAAAACTTAGACTCAGACTTAGAAACCTATTGAAATCTGTTACCTAAGTACCTACGTAACAAAAACATATATTTATACAAAAAGGAAATTAAAACCCGTATAAAAACGTACGCGACTGAAAGGCTTGTATCCATGTCAAGAATAAAAGTAAAATAAAACAACAATAAAAAAAAACCTATGTCAATTATGACGTATGTATGTGTATCTTAATTGCTTACAGTTTTATTTATACATTTCTTTTCTGTTTCAGGTAAGTGCTGGTATGAATCGCTTTCTCGAGATAAAGATCTTCAAGCGGCGATTATAATCAGATAAGTGGGTTAAGTGTCAGTGCAGCTATTAAACATTTTGCAGTTTGCACTTGTTCATTTAAACGAAGGCGGTGTAATGAAATTCTACATTGTCGCCACCTACGCGTGTAGCAAACACTACACAAATGTAGGGAGTCGACGAAAGCAACGAATTATAGATAGTGCCATCCACTAAGACGCGCCCCACTATTGTTCCTTGACATTTATCAACGTAGTTTTGTTGTAACAAAAATCAAATAAAAACGATAGAACGAGAACCTCACCTTTTTTAAAGTCGGTCAAAATGCCTCTTTATTGTGATCACCATGATTGTGTCCAGATGATAGCACACGTCCTCTTCACTTCATTATCGAAATGTAAATTGTGATTATTAATAATATATAGATAGTGCCATCCACGAAGCCGCGCCCACTGTTCTTCCCTTTAGTATATAGTGCAAGTGTGCAACCTTTTACTAATGTTTGAGTATTATCGGTACACACTGATTTCCTATGAGTGCACATAAACACTATAATTAATAGACTCCCCGCATCCCGCGACCCAGTCGACTACTAATTGGTGGGGCGCATCTTCGTGGATGGCATTTTATAATAACCAGTGTAGAGAGAGATAAGAAACAGGGAAGAAAAGGTAGGTGTGACAGTTGAGAGGATGAGATAGAAACAATTATTATAATATATAAATAATAGACAATATACATAAATAAATACGAAACATATACTTACATAACATACATACAATAACATATACATAAATAAACCTACATAATGATAAATTATATCTCTTGCAAAAACTGGGAGTATTACAGGCAGTAGGCAGAGTTGAAACGCAAACTCCCTCTCTTCGCCTAAGATATATTAAGGAGAAACCAATGTAGTTACTAATATGTAGTGTGTCTGAAGTTGTTTACACATCTTTAAACGAAGGTGTAAATTTTCATAGCAACTTCGATGTGCAAATTACTAAGTCAATATTCCGAGATGCGACAGTTCAGTCACGCACTATAGAGGTCAATGCACTGGAATAAGGCTTTACTGTAAAATATAATAAATAATAAAAAAATCATTCATCAGACTAATGGTGCCAGGAATATTAAAAGCTAATTAGATATTGAACACATCTTGCTAGAAAGATTTACGAGTGGTTGATTGTCGGCCTATTAACTGTGACTAAAAATATAGTTTTCACGTGCGTTCGGTTCCTGCGCAAAACACATTATTAATGGATTCGGAGTCTTTTATTAGATTGTGAATTATTACTGAATGTGTTCTAAACATGTGAAAATGTAGAAATGTAGTTCCTTATATAGTATGTATGGGAATTAGCACGTTGCCGATCTTATGTCAGGATGAATGATATTAATCAGTTTGATTATCGATTAAGACCTGATTAAAGGTTAAACGACGATATTACCTTATAGACAAGCTGTGCCCGTCAGTTTCACTCGCGTAAAATTTGATTTTATTACACACATAGGAAATTATATATAGAACACGTAGGAAATATTTTTTTCTCCAGCTATTTAGTCTTATTTGTTAGTCCGGCAAATAATTATAGAGATAGATCTCTATGGTCAATTTCGCCCGGTTCCGTTGAGCCGTTCGTCAGAAATTCGTCAAAATGATCATGTTAAATTTAAGACGTAGTAAAATTTCCCTTTTTATGTATGAACTGTTTACATACTTATATACTTACACTTATAGTTTATAAGAAAAAGGAGTGAAAGGTACAAATTTAAGAATAATGTTTAAAAATACATCACTTTATTACACAAACACAGCACACAATATAATGCGTTTGGCACACACAAAGTGCCCAGTGTCTATAAGGTGCCAGTGGTCAGACAAAAGATACAAATATTGTTGATCAACTGAAAAAAAAAAGGTTTTTTTCCATTTCCATAGAAAAAATAACGTTTGTTTATGGAAATTTGTAGTGAAATTGAGAAGTAACCAATATTATTATTTGTGTATAGTCTTACTGAACATCAAAAATAATCATTTATGATTCAAGTTACACGACAAAAATTTGTTCAAAGTTAAAATTGAAATGACGCGACGTCCAGTAGTTCGTTATAATGTCCATTGTATCGTTGTGAGTTTAAAATACAGTGGCATAATAATAGCACACAGTTAATAGATCCTATGTATAAATAGTAATGCTTATACATATATTTATAGAGCTGTATATTAGTTAACAATAGATACGTAGTGTACGTTGAATCACTTATCAAAGTCATGCGAGATTGCGAGGGAATCCCGGCATGCGATCAGTAAACAATTTTCACATGTTTCAATGGTGGGTTATCGTTGCGAATTATAATTAGTAGTGATTAAACTACGTAATGGACTAAATAAGATAAGTTGGCCAAAAAGTTTTTAGTTCGAATTTATAGCCAGCTGTATTTTTTTTTACTTTTAGGGTTTTATATACGCCCAAGTGCCAGTACCAATGTGGCAACAGCTTACAGGTACTTTGTTGGGCGCAGCAATACAATAATTAGAAGAGGACACTCTTATTCATACATAATTAATTAATTATCATCACGCCGAGTCCCTAACGGGATAGGCAGAGAGAGTGGACCGCCAGTTCTCTCTAGACTTGCATACCACCTTTAAATAATATTTTCTTAAAATAATTCATTTAATCTTGAAATGATCATAACATTCGTAGTATTTAACTTAAGTATAAGAGTCAAGCATGTTTTTATGTTCCTGTCCCTGTAGAGCAAGCAGAGATATAAGGTATCTTTCAGACTTTTTGTAAAGGCGATTTTCCTGCACATTCATATACATCGAATCTCTCCCGGGTTAGGCCGAGAGAGTAGAGCGCCAGTTCTCTAGACTTACACCTTTTTCCTTCACCGTAATGATATACTTGACAGTGTAAGTAAATGTTAATCTTTAAATTTATTCTCATGATTACTTTAACCACATGTGAATGTTATCTTTTGATATCAGTTAATGGAAATTAATTATTAGCCTTAATGTTCGGCCGGCATGTCAGTGATACCATCGATTTTCCTAGAATCATTTGTTTATTTTTAAATCGCTAAATCTTACGATGTGATATCACGGAACTGGTGTTTTTGTAATTCTGGCAATTCATTACTTATATTGATAATAATTATTTTGTAGCCGTGGTGGCCGAGTGGTTCGAGTTGCCTGCGACACAAAGATCGCAGTTTCGAATTCCGACTTTACCAATAAGATTTTCTGAACTTAAGAACAATGATTAGTCACACCACGAGCTTTACGGTGAAGGAACACATAGTGAGGAAACCTGCAAACGTCTGAGAAATTCAAAGACGTATGTGTAGACTTGCTAATAACGGCGACGGATTCGCCATCTGTCACTTTGGTACCTCTGGCGGAAAGTAGGTGTGTGGGTACTACCTACACAACTCTGCCTACCCCTTCCGGGCCCTTGTGGGAAGGCGTGAGGATAAAAAAAAATGGTATCCTAGCTTTACCCTTATCCTCAATGTAATAAATTTCCTTGAGGACTGGAATCTGCCAATAAAAAAATAACAATCTAATAAGATTTTTGAACTTAAGTACAGTAAATTATATATACACTACAGTAAATTACTAAAATTATACAGTAAATTACCTTATACACCATTAATTTTACGATGAAGAATGCATTTGAGGGTCGTCACCCGCAAGTTCAAATGTATTTATTGAGATAAAATTAAGTTCTGCTATACATATTTACTAACAACATTAATATATGTTAATAAACCTTTTCTGACAAGACGTGGTTGGTACTAATTATGTATATTTAAATCGAGAAAAAAAATACTTATGTTGGCTACCTACTAACACATCCCTACTTATATTATAAATGCGAAAGTAACTCTGTCTGTCTGTCTGTTACCTTTTCACGTCTAAACGACTGAACCGATTTAAATGAAATATGTCTAGAGCCTAAGGAAGGATATAGGCTTTTTAATGCGAATAAGGGTTGTAAGGGGTAGAAATAGGGGATGAAAGTTTGTATGGAAGATTCGTAATTTTTTAAGCTAGAAGCTTGAAACTTATTTTTTAGGCTCTTGATTAACTATACATTAATGTGACATTCAAAGTTTGTATAAAATTTACCAAAATTCAGGGGGTAAGATAAAAATAGGGGATGAAAACAATGATAACATGAAAAATTTTAAGTGCTGCCCAATGTCACTACCACGCGGACGGAGTCGCGGGCACAGCTAGTTACTATATATGAATAAATAATATGAGTTGTCCGCCCAGCTTCGCTTGGGTGAAAACTAAACCCCACGGATCCAGTGGCGTCACCTATCGGATCCAATTGTGAATCTAAACCATTCTCGAATCCACCTGAAGAGACAGAAAATTTCATTAAGAACGGTCCAGCCGTTTACGATTCTATAAAGGAAATACAGAAAATCATTTTTCATTTTCATTTATAGATATCCCTACAGCCTACAAGTCCTATTTTTGTTAGGACGTCTGGTCGCCCTACATAAGGTTTCAAAGTAACCTTGATATTCGAAATATTTGATGTTGTTTGTTCCCACCTCGGTGGAAGCCAATCAAAACATTTTTTCACGAAGAAAATGTAAATTCACCGTTTCGACAGTTAGGTATGTAGTATGTAGGTACATACGTAACTTAATGCAAATAAACGTGAATTGGATCGCGTACATTTTGCGATTTGCTTTGAAATCCATACGACATGATGCGGGCGCGTTTATCTACTGCCATTCTCATTGATTTACTTATAAATAATGTGAACTCAACAGTTTTACCCGATAACCCGATATTTGACATCGCAAATTTAATTTCATTAGCCTATAGGTAAAAACCAAACAAGGCAATAGACGCGACCCATATTCTGGCATCTTGATGCACCTATCCATCGACTTATTACATAAGTAACTCGTCTCAACAAAACATGAGAAATAATGAGTGAGGGATACCGAATAGAAAGTGTCAGGCGGAAGACCACGTTCCAGCAACCTAGATGTAATCCATCGATAACTCAAGCATTTGACCGTCGATCACTCGACATCGGCGAGCATGTATGAATGCACTACGAATGTGGACGAAGCGGTCTGTAGCTATAGAGATACTGCTTATTCGCTATGCCTACCCCGTGAGAGACAACATCATGATATGTAATTTTGTAGTGACTGATGACGCAGATTCACTGCAGCACATGTAATAATACTGCGTGCCTTTTCTCGAATACAATAAAGAAATGATGAAAGTTGTGTACGTTAACACGCGCAGTGTGAGACGCTCGCGTGCAGCGATGGCTTGAGATAGGACACCGCTGTCACGTGCACACCACTGTGTTGGAAAACTAGATACAGTGGGTATCTAGTGAGTATTTTTGCTGCAGAATGTGACGCGCAGACGTGAACGGCCAAGAAGAAGATGGCGGGACGGTCTGGACATGCACCTGAGCAATTGGTCGGAGGTAGCGCTCGATCGCGGGGAGTGGAAGGATAGGAGGGAGGCCTTTGCCCAGCAGTGACACAATAATAAATAAAATAAGGTAGAGGCGGTAAATAAATTACGTACTTGTTTCATAATGGGTAATTTTGTTACATAGTTACATACACACAGAGAGTACAGCGCCATATCTGCCTTAACTTACAGATCTATTTCGCATCATCCACATGTATCAGTTTCTTCACTCTTACACTTCATTCATCATTTTGTTAACTGCTAAACGAATATATATATATTTTTTATACCACTTGGTTGGCAAACAAGCATGCGGTCCGCCTGATGGTAAGCGGTTACCGCCGCCTATGAACGCTTGCAACACCAGGGGTATCACTCGCGCGTTGCCGACCCTGCAGGAATCTTTTCACACCCTTCTTGAAGAACTCCATGCTGTACTCTCCCGGGAAAACCTCAACTCAACCTCAATATGTAGTGATAACTGCAAAATGTTGGTTATCTACAAAATGCAGTGTTTATTACCTAAGGAGTTCTTTCAGCGGTTGGTATTTATTCCACATGCAATAACAACCTCTTTCCCACACTGCTTCGTCCTAAAATGACCTATGTATACATACATATACATATCATCACGCCAAGTCCCTAACGGGGTAGGCAGAGAGTATAGAGCGCCAGTTCTCTCTAGACTTACATATCTCTTTCGCTTCGTCCACATTCATCAGTCTCTTCATACATGCTCGTCGGTTTCGAGTACTCTTAACGACCTATGTAAACGTATAAATTGTATTTTTTTTTATTTTCTATTCCATTTGTATCCAACTGTTTTCTATTCAATGTTGCAGAGTCAATAAACCTTTTTTCTCAATAGACCACACAGTAACCATGAAATAAAAATTAAGCACTTGAATATTTTCACCGAAATGCTATCCAGGTAAACTGTCCATAAAGTTTATTAAATAATTGTCCCGTTGATAGTGCGTTGCTAATGTCGAATATTTGATGATTACATTGTCGTGTCATGCGCTTAAATACATTTACATTTCAAACCTTTAGTACCGAAAATATTTATCACACCACAGGCTTACGGGGAACGAAAACGCAGCAAACTTTACTCTTAGTGTTTCTGCTAGCCTAGTACATGTCTCATATTTGCAATGGCCCATGATTATCAGTTCATTCTGTCGGAGAAGAAATGCAAAGACGTATGTGAATATCGGAGATAGACTCCAAGTTTGCTCCTTATATATCTAGAAGGTATGCCAAAATTGCATGTTTCTATATACTACTATTTGTAACTGTGCCTGCCAGTTACCACATTATTCAAAGCACATATATACTTGAAAATAAAGACTAAATTATTCCTTATAACATCAGCTATCTGCCAGTGAAAATAGGTGCCGTCGTTTCTGAGATTAGCTGGAACAAACAGACAGTAAAACATTATATAAGTTGTTTTTATTATCAGATCCGCATTGACTCTCATTTAAATTTTGTTTATTAGTACATAAGTATTAATATGCATATAGAGTACAGATAATTATAGAAAAAAACTTTTTTCTTGTAATTTATCACGATATTTAAATACTACTGGCCGTTCACATGACATTTACGTTGATTAGAACACTTGAAGTAGCAACGAGTAAACTCTTTCTTAATAGTCTGAAGGACGCGTCTCTAATCTTAAGGAAAATTTTGTTTTTTTTAGAAGCAGCCTTTCTATCGTACACACTAGCTTGCGCTTACGTCATATTCGTTGCGCTAGAACCTTGAAAGAGAACTTTACTCCGTGGTTCAAGAAACGCTGAGGTGAACAACCCCTTTTGGCAACCTGTTTGCAACTGACGCTGATAATAATATGATTAGCATTACATAAGTAAGGAATTGTGCGAAACTTAAATTTCTTGTGGCCGTTGTAGGCAGATCTTTTAAATACATCCTAATAATGAGATTGCCTTCAGCATTAAGTTCGCCGGTGCGATGATATTTATAGGAAGGTAAAAAAAATGTAAAGATTACGTTTGTTTCTTAATCTTTCACGCAAAAACTACTGAACAGAAAAATAAATGAACTACCAATAAATCAAACTCACGCGAATAAAGCCGCCGCGCACAGCTAGTGTTAACATACAGCTATATTAACATTACATACATTGTGTTCTGGAATGTTCCAAATTCAAAATTTTTTTTTGTTTTTCGTCAATGCGTAAATTTTAAGGTCAATGCTAATAGTTTCTAGGTACAACCAATACTAGAATCAGATTCAGAATTGAAACTATCATCATTCTTACGTTAAAATAATATATTTTTTAGTCTGATCTCTGGTCTTATTGTTAGACATATTGATTTAAGTATCATCATAACTAATATACTATCGAGATAAACTTGAAATATATCTGTTTGAAATTTAAAATATAGCTATGTTTTTCTTTATTGTCTTTGGTTACTAAACAATCATTCTTACTTTTAAGGCCAGTTACAACCATTACTAATAATAGCGTGAAATTATCGTTAAGGTCGTTAACTAAATATTGGTATGGTAATAAATGTTGGTATGGTTAAAGCACGGCACACGAAATCATACCTAATATACTTTATGTAAAGTAAGCCACTCATTTTAGTATTTAAATAGTAAAGTAGTCTACACATGCACGCAATCGCCACCTACCTCATGTACGACGCTCATTTTTCATCATTTAAGTTGACGGAGTAATGATGCTAAAGTGTCCTTTTAAATGTAGTGGAATTAAAAAGAAATTTAACCATACAATGTTGCCGCAATTTAAAACGTTGACATTCGACTATCTCGCTTTACATAATACCTTGTTTATAAATGTACGTATGTGCTTTGCAAAAGTATTTATATAGTAGATGTAAATAAATTCAATGAACGTTATATAGACATGCTTGAGTAACGGCGATGGATACGCCATCTGTCACCTAAAATATCTCTGGCGGAAAGTGGGTGTCTGGGTACTACGCATCCACCTCTGCTATATATATGCTGAGGATATATAAATACAAAGATGTGGTGGCCGAGTACTTCGAGTAGTTACTTGCAACACAAAGATTGTAAGTTCGAATCCCAAATGTACCAATATGTTTTTCTGAACTTGTGTACGGAAAGTGGGTACAACTTATAGGTACGCTGCCTACCCTTTCGGGGAGCCTCGTGGGAACACGTGATGATTATATACACAAGCAACCCACCCAGTTAATCACGGATGCTCCCGTTTTGGCGTGATTGAGTAACAAATATCCCCACAAACTTATATATTTACTAGCTGTCCCGCCCAGCTTCGCCCGGGTGAAAAGTTAAACTTCCTGAAACACGATCGCAGCGCCACCTATTGGGTCCAATTGTGATGTAAGCTATCCTATCTTTTAAGTTGGATCAAACTGCACACGGTCTGCAAATTTGATTGAAATCGGTTAAGTGGTTTAGGAGTCCATTGAGGACAAACATTGTGACACGAGATTTATATATATTAAGATTATGTATATCTGTAGAATTTTAAGTAAACTATACTCTATGGAAGATATTTGAATATATTTACAGCTTCTTAATCCGGTAACATGGTTGAAATATCCGTTAGCTTGCCGCTGTCTGCACTATGAAACCAGCTCGCTCCATCGTCGCTTCAAAATAATTAGATACTTACTTACAATGGAGGTAATTAAAACTGTGTTTTGACATTAACCCATTTCTAACTAATTACAAGCTTACGCGTATATTCTTCTCAGACAAATCGCCTCGTAATGGCCAGTAATTAATTCCTAACCAGTAACACAATAGTTGTAATGAATAATGTTGTCTTTATTTATTAGTTTCAATGTTCACGTATCAGGGACAAACGTAATGCCTAGAGCTATGTGTCAATACTATTTCCATTCCGTAATAATGTTGTTATTTGTTCTGTAAATTTGACGCCTTCTCACTAGGGTCGAAGGGGTAGGCAGAGTTGTGTAGGTGGTCCCCCACACCCACTTTACACGGAGATACATTTTAAACGCCAGCAGATGGCGAGTCCATCGCCAATTTTCTATGCACATACATACATGTCATCGCGCGAGTCCCTCTCGGACTAGGCAGAGAGAGCCCCAGTTATCTATAGCTAGACTTACATACATAACTTTTACGTAATTTGTTTATATATACGTTGATAGTATCGCTGTAGCTAAGTGCATGTAGTTGCATGTTCTATTCAGGTGTCTACCTGCTATATGGAGATTCAAGGTCTGTGTATATTATTTGGTGTGTATTTTTAAAAATATTTTATTATATTATATTTGTATCAAAAAGATTTAAAAATAAAAAAATATTGTACGTTAAGAAAACTCTGAGGGAAAGTTCAACGCCACATGTTTGGCTATCTTCAATAATCATTTTGGGAGTGAAGGCACACAAATATCTTTCGCTGATACGTTTAGGCTCTGTGAAAAATGTGTGTTGTGTGAAGAGGCGCGACCTTTTCCATAGTATTTTACACAGTGGCAACCCTAGCTTCCTAATGACACTGTGGCAACCCTAGCTTGCTAATGACATTTCAATCGATTGAACACCAAAAGAAAAGTGTCAAGAGTATTCAAAACCGGTGAGCTTTTACGAAGAGACTGGCGAATGCAAATGAAGCGATAGAGATCATTAACTCTATTCTGCCTACCCCGTGAGGGATTCGGTGTGATAATGTGTACGTGTCACGTAAGTCGCTGCGGTTTGAGCGAGTATAATTTTCAGGATGACATTTTTGGAGGTTACATAATATTTTATTCGCGGAAGGCGCTCACTAAATATGAATGTGAATATGCGCCGAGTATGTTGTGAAACAACGTGATAGGCGGGGTTCGTTGACCCCCAAACTAGTGGTATGTATGTAATGCGGGTTATTTATTTGCTTTTCTCGGCTGTTCGTTCATTATACGGAATTTACGAAGCCACTCACGTTTCATTAACATCAGCTTTCGTTTTGTTATAATTGCGTACTTATAACATGTCTGTTTGGTCGATTAAGCGTGGTACGTCTCGTCGTTTAGTTTCTATTAGGAAATACAAATACATATGTTTTTATTAAATCATTACCCAACTTCAGCGAGAAGTAGGGTTATGAATTACACCGGCTATTAAAATAGTTTGTTCTACATACTTTTTTTATACTAAATACCAAAAGTATATATGTACATCAATATTAATCATGATATATTCTCATGCCTTCCCACAAGGGTCCCCGAAGGGGTAAGCAGAGATGTATATATGCATAGGTGGTAACCGCACAGCCACTTTCCGAGTCGCGAAAGCCGTGGTGGCCGAGTGGTTCGAGCAGTTGCCTGCGACGCAAAGGTCGCAAATTCGAATCCCGACTGTACCAATGAGTTTTTCTGAACTTAAGTGCAGTGATTAGTCACACCACGAGCTTTACGGTGAAGGAAAACATCGAGAGGAAACCTGCATACGTCTGAGAAGAAATTCAAAGGCGTATGTATAGTCGTGCTTGAGTAACGCCGATGGACTCGCCATCTGTCACGTTGGCACCTAATATACCTCTGGCGGAAAGTGGGTGTGTGGGTATTACCTATACACCTCTGCCTACCCCTTCGGGGACCCTTGTGGGAAGGCGTGAGGATACTTTCCGTCAGAGATATATAATCTAGATGTTTACGTGACTGATAGCGTGTCCGTCGCCGAGTCTCACACATTCTTCAACCTCTTCATACCTACATGCTCGGAAAAGAGTACTCTTGACGTTCCCATATATTGTGTCCGAGTGTCCAATATATTAGATCCATAAAGTTTGAAGGTGGTCTTCCTTCCTTTTAATAAGCAATTATATACTCAGAATCACTCATATCGCCTAATTTTTTACACCTGAATACTCAGGTGTAAAAAATTAGGCGATAAATTGCACCAAGGCTGTTGCTAGGCGTGATATCAGTCAACTCAACACGTTTTATAATTCACAATACATCGGAGTTTGCAACACACGATAAAATAGGTATGCGTATATAAGCAATTATTGCTTCTAGCTGTAATTCTATTGCAAAAATACTGCGGAATAAACATATTTAACGCAAATATAACAAACATTTGACGGTCGGTCTAGTGGTTAGAGCTCCTGACTGAGAAACATGAACGACGTCGATTCCTGCTGAGAGCAGATCATTGATTGATAAATACGAGTAGTAACGTCTACGTCTCGTAAGAATACGTCTGAGAAGCAATTCAAATGCACAGTCGGGTTTAAGAACCAAAGAAATATACAATGCGTCAATTAATGCGGTCGGAATCAAGTTAGGCGCTTAGCGTTAATTAACACAATTGGACGAGCGGGGAAATGTGCGATTAAGTAATTAAGGGAACACAATGACACATTAATTAGAAAGTGCTCGGAGGGAACACTTACCTATTTTAAACCACAACGGTGGCAACTATCGTGCCTGATGGTAAGCGGTAACCGCTGCACACGGATGCTTGTGTCGGAGGTAACTCCAATACTCCAATTTTATTTGGGCTACGTAGGTTTGCTTAAACAGTACCTAAACTACATATGTTTTAATGAAATTGATTACATGGCGTAGTGCATGCCTCTGGAAATGAACATTTCAATAACGAGAGATAAGCACAATAAAATTAATGTTGAATATTAGGCAGATCAAGTTGACACATCCGTGCAGAATTTAATAGATTCCTTGTAAAGTGAAGTTAGTAGCGGATAGAACACCTAATAGTTTTGCTCTGTGGCTTGTCTTAAATGTGGAGGTTATGATGTTTGATTTATGCAATCAATGTGAATTTCCCACGAGTGATATCAGCTTATCGCGCCATCTTTGCGCGCTCGTCCGTGGAACATCCGCGCATCCGTATTGTGAACGCTACCCGTGATCATGGCTTCCGCGTGTAATCACGGCGTGAATGGCATGTCATGATCACAGTATTTACCCATAACATGCTTTATTGACTGAGTAATTAGTGCCATTTTGTTGTGAATGTCGTTTTTATTGCAATAAAATGCCATAATGCGAAACAGTATATAAAGTACTCCTTGATACTTTCCTCTCGCAGCCAAAGGAGTTTCAATTTTATTGACGATTCACTTACAACAAGACTAGCTGAGTCTTGCGGTTTCAGCCACGGATAATTTTATTTTTCTATAACAAAACTATTATAGAAAAATAAAATTATATACAAGATATTTTTATCCGTTTTTTTTAATTGTGCAATAATGAAGTTATCTGATGCAAAAAGAAACAAATCGGATTAGTAATTAGTAGTTTATGATATTTTTCGCTTTAAACAGAACAAACAAATCTTCCCCTTTATAGTATTAGTATAGATATGATAATAATAATAATATCTTGGGACCTAAGCTTGTTCATAGGGAACTAGACAACGATATATGTATAAATAGATATTCACAGTGAACACAAGTTGATACGCATGTTCGTCTTCATCACACAAATATACGTCGCCAGAAGGAATCGAACCAAACCATTTCGCAGTCAATATCTCTGACCAATAGACAAACTGCCGCCATTATTAACTGCTACATGTAAACAAAATAAAACAAACTCAATAGCGCTATGGTCCATACTAAGAAAACTAATCCAAGTCTCAAATTTGCACATAATTTTCATATAAATATGTTAATCGTTGATTAATATATGCAAACTCAATTAAAGCACCAGCCTTACTGGCTATGGCTAATATATCCCGGCAAGAAGTCTGCCTACTTCGAGAACTATTGAGGAACAGCTTGAAGATATATTGTAATATGTTAGTTGACTATTTTACGTGACAAATCAGGACAAATGCTTTCTCTCTGTACGAACTACATTGGTAAAATGTATGTGTAAAATTGTGGGATTATAATTTAAAGCAATGTTCATTACTAAAGTGTACAATTTTGTTCACCGTAGAGATTGCAATTTGTAGCGTTAGCCTGATGCCGAATGAAAATTGCCGTATTCGCTGTTTCAGTTTTTATGTAATCAAGATTTATAGCGAAAGCGTAGTTGCACGAGTAAAGAAAGTATGAAATAAACTATTAAAGAATTGTCTAGAATTTCGGAATACCGCTTGTTCTGACTGATGACTTTAATGTAAAGTTATATAGATTGAATATCGTAATATTCTTTTTTATTGAACCATGTAATGTCATCTGTCACTTTCTTGAAAGTAAAATCTCCTTTCTGTTTATAATCAGATGCAGCTATGCAGGTAGCATAAAATTAATATCCTGTATGATTTTACGACATGATAGCTTCTTCAGAAACATTTTAGAAGGAAAGGAAGAGGGGTAGAGAGGAATAGGAAGGCCAAAATTAACATACATGGGTCAGATCGACGAAAAAATGTCTCTCATGACGTATATAAATGTCAAAGAAGTTGCGCTGGACAGAAGCAAATGAAAGGGACTGCATCAGAGACGCCGACAAGAGCCCAGCTCTCAAATTTGTGGTGATTATAATATTACTGATAGCTCACTTGTGTAGAATCATGTTTGCAAACTACCAAACTAGCCTCTCTAGAATACAAGTAGAGATATGACGACATTTTCGAATTCCACTCCTTTTTACCGTTGGCGGTGCATCGTGCCTCAGCATTCATAATAACCCTGGCGACGGCGTAGGATTGAGAGAATACAAATGAATATGAGATTGCGCTGTTAGTTGGAATCTCACCAAAACTGCATGTTATTCATAAACTTTGCATGTCACAGTACTCTAAGCGGCCAAGCTCGCGTCTTAAAAGGCTATTCAAAATATATTGCATCGACTCGCTTTCCAAGTGACGTAATCGTCCCATTTTATTTTTAATTGCATTGACAGCAATTGATATATCTCTGACTGGACTCATATCGATAGTTTTGTGCGTATTACCGACTGTTGCGGTGTCGAGATCATGCTCATTGATAACAGCCTTTTGTTTGTGCTAATTCATTGCGAGCACTATCGATTTCTCGTACGCTATTATTAAGTTCACCTTTAGAATTGCCGTATGACTAATCATAAATTTATTAGTCTAAGATTTGATAGTGCCAGCCACGAAGACGCGCCCTACCAATTTCTAGTCGAGGGGGTCGCGGGATGCCGGGATTATGACCCCGAGTGTATTATTTACTAGCTTATACCCGCGGCTTCGCCCGCGTGGAGTTCGAGAAAGTGGCTTAGGTATGTATTTTCCTGCTAGAATCGGTTCAGCCTCTATGTAGCGAAAGAGCATCATACTTTATAATATTAGAACTTTGAATTTTCGGGATAAAAAAAAAAGTTGCCTATGTCCTATTCCTAGGTATAAGCCATCACGATTTCAACTTTCAGCCAAATCGGTTCAGCCGTTTTGCCGTGAAAGAACCGCAAACATCCAAACTTACAAACTTTCACATTTATAATATTAGTAAGAAGTAAGATTATAATATTAGTAAGTTAGTGTGCGTGTGCAGTCATAGGTAGTCAGTGTGTACCGATAATACTCAAACAATAGTGGAAGGTTGCACACTTTCATTATAAACTGTAAGGAAGAATAGTGGGGCGCGTCTTCTTGGATGGCACTAGTTATACGCGCAGACGTTACCTATGTATGCAACTCGGTCAAAGTACTGTTGACGTAAATTACGCTGTCCCGAGCGAATTCTATTTTACATGTGTGATGGTGCAGGTGTGATGTCAACTTAGCCTTTCACCAAAAACGTGAATCACTGTCTAAGCATTTCCGTTGCGCATACGCAGACAGTGTTTGTTTAAAAGAATTCTCTAAGTAGAAAATATAGTTCAAGGATTGCTTTTTTTCTATATTATACTAGCTGTCCCGCCCAGCTTCGCACGGGTGAAAAAGTTAAACTTCCTGAAACACGATCGCAGCGCCACCTATCGGGTCCAATTATGATGTAAGTTCCTATCTTTTCAGTTGGATCATATTGCACGCGGTGTGCAAATTTGATTAAAATCGGCTTAGTACTTTAGGAGTCCATCGCGGACAAACAACGTGACACGTAATTTATATACATTAAGTAAGATAAGATATAATCAGAAACAACCCCAAATAATAAAATGGAATAGAATTGATTACAGTCCACATTTCTAAGTCTTAACATGGTCGCCGGTTTCAAGTATTATAAACATTGTTCATCAAATGGATCCAATCAAAAGGTCCCACATAGTCGTCAGCCATGACCGACCTTGGAAATTAAAAGAGCATCGACTCTCAGTGGTATGAAAATATATTTTCACACACGAGTTACAACACTCGTGTGTGAGCTTAAGCGGCCGTAACATACTCAACCGGTTTGTGGAATATTGATATAGCGAAACAATAATTTTATGAAATCAGCGAAACACGTTTTCGATCAGAACCTTCTAAAAAGGTTATCTTATACCAATGACATAAACTAGTTTTTTTTTAATTATAAAAGGCCCACTGCTGGCAAAAGTTCTCCCTCCTACCTTTCCACCCCCAACGATCGAGCGCTACCTTTGACCAAATATTCGGGTCCTTTTGACCCATCTGTGGGGTCACTATGTTGCCCTTTTTTATCGAAGGCATATACTATTATTCAAAATGTGTTCTAAATAACCTGTTTAAATTGATTTGTTAAATGAATCTTGGCAAGACTAAGAAACAGGCCAATTAAAGAAGAAGTAAGATATTATATTCCCCTAATTGTCGTGACCTGAGTCGGTATAAGCAGGATGCGGTTAATTGAATGAGTAATACTCAGGTTTAAGATCGTGGCTAGAGTAGATCCTTTACCACGATTCCGTCGTACTGGAACTCCTGGCCTATACGTCTTATACACAATAGCGATATATCAAATTAAGTTTAGTAACCATACATACATATCTCGAGTCCCGCACAAAGTAGGCAGAGAGTACAGCGCCCGTTCTCACTTTTTTTTTTTATACAACAAGAGTGGCATACGAGCATACGGCCCACCTGATGGGAAACTGTTACCGTAGCCTATTTACGCTCACGATACCGAAGTATCACTTGCACGTTGCCACTCTGTGTTCGGAGAGTTACAGTGTGTTGGTAGCATAATGGGTTTAATCCCTCTGCTTCCTACACAATGTAACAATCCTCCCCCTCCCCAAGGAGCTCAGTTCTGGAAACCTTATTCACCACGTAGGAACACAACACAATAAATAGTGTTATTTGGCTACGGACTTCTATAAGGTGGAGGTCCTGCCCCAGTCGGGCAGCTCCAAATTCGAACGGGAAACCCGTTATGCCCTACTTCTCTCACTAGATTTACTGACCTCTTTCGCTTCATCCTCATGCATAATAAACTTGCTGTAAGTTCATATCTATAATTACGGAACGCGCTTTCTTAGGTATATATTAAACTATTCATATAAACCTTCCTCTTAAATCACTCTATATTTTGATAACCGCATTAAAACCGGTTGCGTAGTTTAAAAGATAATACATTTATGTCATATCATCACGCGAAGTCCCTCAAGAGATATGGAGTGGAGCCAGTTCTCTCAGGACATACATAACTATTTCGATTCGTCCACATTCATCAGTTGTTTTCGAGTACTCTTTTACCCGTACAATAATATATATGTATTCATTGTTGTTTTTATTGTATCCTGTCACCATCCTGTCACAATAGCGTTATGAGAATGATACTGTAACACTGTAAGAAGACATGATGTCAGATTTGTTCAACATGATTGTTGGACGTGACCTTACGGCGGGAATGATTCATTAACAGACATTAAATGTACCTAATAGTAATGGAGGTGTGTATTGATTTAAGAATTACTTTTGACTCGTAATCATTGCAAGATTAATGTCAGCTAGTGAACAATACTATTAAAAGGTCTTTCATAATGTCATGTGTGTAACATTCAATTTATTAAATGTTATAAGACAAACGTAATTTGATAGTGATAAATTCAACTGCTAATGAGGGTACTAAAACCTCCTCGCTTCATCTACATTCATTAGTATCTTCTTACATGTCTGTTGATAGTTTCGAGTAATATTTTGACTTTTCTATTTTCGAATGTATAAAAGTTATTCTACAATTATATCAACTTGATCTGGAAGACACTTCACTTCAAACTCACTTGTCGCTTTGTGAAAGTGAGCATCGTTTAAGGAAAACTTATTTATAACCGTCGCAATGAATAGGAAAATTGGAATTGACCAATTTGCTCATGTAATTGAGTTTGATAATATAACGTAAATTTCTTACTTCCGGCTTCAAAGGTCAACTTTCACTAGGCATATTATACACACTATGTTGGGTTTCAGTGAATTTACAAATTGTTTGAGCTCTTCCGCTGCTGAATTTAACTTTCAAATAGGCTCGTATTTAAATATTGTGTCGTATATTGCATAGGAAAGTAGAGGCACTTTAAATTTCGAATGTAGAAAGGCGCTGAGTTCAAGGCGTCGATATTTCGGCTATATAATAAACAAAAACAAAAATCCAACGTTTAATTACTTCGGTTATCGCATTTGTTGGCAGCCTAATATTTACATACTCGGAATTTCGGAAACGATTCGCAAGACAAATATAAAGTCATCAAATAAATTATAGCAAACACGAAGACTGACCAACGTCAGGACTGAAGGCACAGCAAATTATAGATGATTCTGCATTAGCAAACTGGGTTATAACAACAAATGCCATATTAATGGACAAACAAGATTGTGCAATTGGCATTATAAAGAGAATGCTCACTTTATTCAGCACATATTGGTAATTACTTATATTGGAAATTAAAATAATCATGCAATAAGCATGTATTACTGACCGGGGGCATGATACATTTATGCCTCCCCTTGAAGCTCTCCAATCGGCAGAAGATCGGCACCAGATTTACGGACCAGCGTGTCAGATTGGATTATAGTCTCTGTCGCTCACATACGATTTTAAATCGTAATTTATTTAAGAACTGGGCTTCTTTTCGTCGTCTCTGATGAAACTCTCTGTCCTGTTTGCTCCTGTCCAGTACAATCTCTTTGACTCTATACGGCATGGCAGACTCTTTATCTTCGTGGTCTTACTCTTTCTCTTAGTACCTTTCCTTCTAAGATTTCCTTAAAGAAGCAGCAGTCTTTCAATGAGGTCTATCATCGTTCCTCCTCTACTTCTTAGGAGTCCTAGAACGTCTTCTCAGTCGTATGGGGTTCATTCCAATGTATTTCGTCTTAAACTTCGTGGTGGAACAAGTCCAGGAAATATCTTTCTCTTTTATTCTCAACATTTGTGTCCGAATAATAGTTTTAAATGTTAACGGTTATGCAATCCGCAAAATATGGGCAATTTTACGAAGTCGACCCAAAAGTATAAAGTTTTAAGTGCCATTCATACCTTAACAGTCCGAGTAAATTGTTTCCTTCTGTACAACCCTTATAAGCTTTAACTTAACATCTGTGCATGCAACAGGTAAATGCATTTTTGGTGAGAATTTTTCATTGTTGAGTGCAGGTGCTTCAATAAGAAAAGCGACCACGACATGTTTACCCATTCACTGAAATATATAAACACTTTTATCTCAACTGTTCGTAAATATGTTTTTATTGGCCACATTTGGCTTTTATTCAATCTTAACATTTAAAGATTCAACGACAAGCTTTACATGCGATTTCGCCTGCGTAAAATTTAATTTCATTGGTATTTTTTATCTTGATTAAAACATAGCTACGTAATTATGTTATCTATCTCTTTGGCAACTCTTTCAATCAACTCCTTTGGCCATTATTGTGAGATTGAGTTACTAGCATCCTAGTGGAACTAGTAAGATTTTGTCTCGAAAAGAAATGCATAATTTGGATATTTTATATTCCATGTTATAAAAAATATTGTAATACCTTTTGTACCGTGTGTACCGTGGTGGCCGAGTGGTTCGAGCAGTTGCCTGTGACACAAAGATCGCAAGTTCGAATCCCGACTGTACCAATTAGTTTTTTTGAACTTAAGTACAGTGATTCCTTAAGGTGAAGTACTACTTATATACCTGCCTGCCTACCCCTTCGGGGATCCTTGTGGGAAGGCGTGAGGATACCGTTTGTCCCGTGCTTTTATACCAATGATACATACACTTGTGCCATCATTATTAAAGAGTGCAAAAGTGGCTGATGCATGTGTAATAAATGTATCTGACCCTTACGTCATGGAAAGGCCGTTCTAGCCTGAGGAAACTGTTCTTAGATCTTCCTTTTTTTTAACTTGTTTTATTCTCAATATTTACAAAGAACAGTTGAAACTAACTACTTACAGATAAAATATTTGTCCCAAATCGGTATCCCGAGGCAACGTGCCAAGAAGACTAGCAGCATTGCAACGCTGGATAGCAATGCTGATTCTCTGAGTGAGATATGTTCCAGCCCGCCTGTCACGAGAGGTCACAACTAAACGGCGCGAGACCACTTTAAAAAGATCGTGAGCCTCAGACCCCACGGCCCCAGAGTTTCAACCGCAAATGCAGCAAATATGTAAACCTGACAGTAGACAGGCATACTTGCGGCGCTTGAGGCACTCCTGCTGAGCAGCAGCGGCGCCGGCCGCCACCGATGTGTCAGGAAGATGGGAAGGAGCCAGTGTATCGACACACGTAGCGTCCCACACTAAGGGCCGACCCATCCTCCATGGCATACTTATATTCTAAATGCGAAAGTTTGTGAGATTGTTCGCTTCTCTTTCACGCATAAAACTGATCGGAATTTAATCAAATCTGTCTAGCTAGATTTTGCAACAGCATATGATATTTTTAATTTCACAAAGAATAAACCAATTAAATTTAACTTTACGCGGGTGAGACCGCGGGGTACACCTTGTTAGACGTATTTATATGCAACAGTAAAATAAATTAATTAAAATTTTAATTAATGTTAATTATTCAAATAATAATAATAAATACCTCGGGACAATTCCACACAAATTGACCTAGTCCCAAATTAAGCAAAGCTTGTGTTATGGTAACTAGACAACGATATATTTACTTATATACATCCAAGACTAAGGTACAAATATTCAAATTGTTCATCACACAAATATCCGCCCTCAGCGGTATTCGAACCCGCGACCTCAAGTTTCGCAGTCAGGAGCTCTAACCACTAGACCAGACGGTCGTCATCAAATGGCGCTATCTACCACACAACGAGACAAGATATACGCTATCATAAAAGTACCTATTAAATTCCTCGAACAAGCGAAAGCATGTAATACTACTCTCAGACTTGTTATCACAGATATGTTCATAGCGGATTGCACCAAGGCCGACGACTGCACACCTGCGGCGTGCCCGAGTCATTGAAACGAGCCCTTAGGTACAATGACAAATTGGTCCAAATTGGTCCTTACATATTCATAGTAGAGCTGTTTTTTGATTGTGATATAAACCAATGACTGGAATGTCTGTTGGTTTGGCAATGTATTAAAGTACTGAGACTCAAGGAGCCATGTTTAATTTAAAGAATAACGCATAACTTTTTAATAAAGAATAACGACGCGAATAAGCCGTAATATTCCCCCCCGACCCCCGCCGAAAACCCCATCCCGCGCATTATAAAGCTGAAGAGTTTGTTTGTTTGTTTGAACGCGCTAATCTCAGGAACTACTGGTTGGAATTGAAAAATTATTTTTGTGTTGGATAGTCCATTTCTCTAGGAAGGCTTTAGGCTGTATAACATCACGCTACGACCAATAGGAGCGAAGCATAAATTAATAATGTTGCCAGAACGGGAAAAAATAGTCCTTTTTGAGAGCTTCCGTTGCGTACGCTGCGTAAACGGTTTAAGTTACGAAAATATAATGTATGAGGGAATTGTTCCTCTTTAAAAGTTCTAAAAAAAAGTCCGCGACAGCATGTGTCTATCTTTTAAGATTGACTCACTATAACCTTTTTTTATGGCAATCAAGTAAACGATGGGCTCCTGAACTACTTCACCGATTTCAATCAAATTTGCACACCGTTTGCAGTTGGATCCAACTTAAAAGAAAGGATAGCTTACATCACAATTGGACCCGATAGGTGGCGCTGCGATCGTGTTTCAGGAAATTTTACTTTTTTACCCGGGCGAAGCTGGGCGGGACAGCTAGTAAATAATAAAATACCAGACCAGCCCAGCCCCCTTGCTCGCGATCCAGCAACGCCCTAAGCCGAGGTGCGTACCCCACAGGGGGTGCCCTTAGCTGCCCTTAGCTAGGTCTCGCCTTTGCCCGGTTAAGTAGCAAAAGTTCCTGAAACTCACGCTATGAGAGACAATATAAAGAAAAAAGAAATAGGCAGACAGACTGCTACGGTAAAACATAAATTTCACACTACTTTTGTATTGTACATACTTACTTCCTGCCAAAAAATATGTATTGATACACGATCGCACCTATCTGGTCTAACTGTGATTCTAAAACATTTTCGAATCACAAGTTCTTGAATTTGTGTGAATTCAAGTGGATTCGAAAATGGAAACCATTTCATCAAAATTGGGCCAGCCGCTTAGGAGGAGTTCGGTCAATTACACACGCACAGAAGAATTATACTATAATACTAAAATGAATGCGAAAATGTGTGTATTCATCACGGTGAAGCGACTGGACGGATTTTAATAGAATATGAAATCCAGATAACTTAGTATACACAGAATTAACATATAATACCTACATTAATTTCCGAAGTCGCGAGGCATGGCAATAAATTTGAATATTAATGAGCATAAAATGAGCTAGTCCAGTTAGAACGAATTTAGACTACAATAGTGTAGAGTACTAGAGACTACATATCAAAAACACATACACATCTCACAGTAATATTATATATATATATCCTCACGCCTTCCCACAAGGGGTAGGCAGAGGTGTATAGGTAAAACCCACACACCCACTTTCCGCCAGAGGTATATTAGGTGCTAACGTGACAGATGGCGAGTCCATCGCCGTTACTCAAGCACGACTATACATACGCCTTTGAATTTCTTCTCAAACGTATGCAGGTTTCCTCTCGATGTTTTCCTTCACCGTAAAGCTCGTGGTGTGACTAATGACTGTACTTAAGTTCAGAAAAACTCATTGGTACAGTCGGGATTCGAACATGCGACCTTTGCGTCGGAGGCAACTGCCCGAACCACTCGGCCACCACGGCTCTGTTAATAAGTAATATTACTGGTCTTTTATATAATACCATGCATTGTAATATGAGGAATGAGCAATAACAATTTTGCATAGCTATGTATCGGCGATGATCAAGAATGGGAGGGCGCGGGCGTGTGAAAGTCGACAACCATTGTCCTTCGAGGTACTGCAACTAGATCACAGTGAAAGTTGCTTCAACATGCTAAAGGTCTTTTTTAATAACACTAATGTCGCCGACTCGCATGCGGATCTCTTTAAAATAAGCGGCTACTGCGCCTTGCCCGGTCCATTGCAACACCAGGGATTTCGTTAATGTGGCTTTCTTGTTAATGGCGTTGGCGCTCCGGCTTTACAGCTACAAGCAGTAGGCTACTTACAGCTACAGCTACAGCAGGCAAGATGCCCCTAATAAGCATTATTAAATTAGTTATATCGCAAATAATTGATTTTTCATGAGTAACATTCCGGTTTACGATCGTGTCTAGAGATCCGTTACAATGATTATGTGATAGATTAGAGCGCCAGTACCCTCTAAATTAACATACCGTTTTATCCACATGAATCGTGTCTAACAATCCAGTTTGGTTTCGAATACTAACGTCTGTAATTGTGCCACCCTCTAAAACATTGTACCTATATCTGTTTAGTCAAGCTTTCGTCGCTATTCTATTCGAACCAAGCCATCGTAGCATGGCTTAACTTTCGTCGTTCATCTTTTCTATCCGTTCAAATCAAAGTTACATGCGTGTTTTAACTATTGTATTATTATTAACATACATACATATCATCACGCCTAGTCCCTAACGAGGTAGGCAGAGAGTATAGAGCGCCAGTTCTCTCTAGACTTACATACCTCTTTCGCTTCGTCCACATTCATGAGTCTCTTCATACATGCTCGTCGGTTTCGAGTACTCTTAACGTTCCCGTCCTTGAGAGTCCGATCTATTTGATCCAGGTAGCTGGAACGTGGCCTTCTTCTGCCTCTTCTTGCACACACTTTTGCTTTGTATATCTGTTTCGTCAATCTTTCTTCAATCATCCTTTCTATGTGTTCAAACCAAACCAACTATATTATTATTAAGTATATCATGTTCTATTACACTAATGTGTACCTAATTAATAACACCATATTATTGTATTGTTCCAGGTAAGTTCCAGACATGTATTAGATTAAAAACCAATTTGGTAAGTCGTTACGTTTTATAGGCCGACGACAATCTTTTGAGACTTTAACCAAATGACAATTCTGAATTAATTGTCTCTAGAATATATATATATATATATATATATATGTATATCAGTGTCCAGTCACGACGCGGCCATTACAATTTGTATCAAACGTATTGTGTGTATTAAAATAGTGCCTAGTATTACCTAAACAGAGCGACAATCGTTTGCCGGTCCCGTTACGTATATCGAATCAATAGTTAACTGTTAATGTTATCGTTGTGCGAAGCTTACACAAAGAGCTACGTAGAGTTTTTTTGTTGTCGTTTTTTTGTTACTGTATTCTAGAGTTGACCTACTGTTCTTGCACAATACCTGGGAGACAAACGAGTGTAATTAATGAGTTAGTGTGAGTGAGACGTATAGGATGTCTATTTTGGCGGACTGTCTAGTTCAGGGATTGTCAACCTTTTTGCGAGCCCTGTATTTTTTTTCCTTCGTTCTTTGAGACTTGCTGAGAAGTGTATTGAAGTTATGCGCTATGTGTTTTAAACTGTATGAATAAGGGGATGTATATTCGACAAAATTTATTTCCTTTCTAAATGTAATATCTCGCCCTTTTACGAGGCGCACAGGTTGAGAAGTCCTGATTTAGCGATTCGATTATAAGTTTCAAACTGCTTTCGATAAACTACAGATTTGTTAGGTAAGGTCTCTCATTGATAGGAGACTGAATATTGTGAAATTCAGAATCCAATTGTCAATTTTAGTATAATAAGAAAAGTATGTGAGAATAACACACCCCTCTGCCTACCCTTTCGAGGACTCTTGTGGGGAGGGATGAAAATATATTATTGCAATTTTAACGTAGTTTAAATAGTCTCGGCTTTTGTAACTCAGACGAAACGATGAGGTATGGGAATAAATAGTTCGAGAGCGATTAATACCCCGTCCTGGTTTAAAACGAGAATTTCAATGGCGTTCAAATAAAACTAACTCCTTTAAACTTGTTAAGGATACCATTACAAGCCGTTTAAGGAGGTCTCTATAGATGCTACTTAAATAAAACTAAAGAGTTTATTTGTTGGAAGGCGCTTTGTAACTGACAGTCGGATTAGGACAAAACATATTTTTGAATTATTTTATGCTCTGAATAGCCAAATTATCGAAGGTCCTTATAGACTTTAACTATGCAAGCATAATAAAGTTAAAAAACCTATCAAACGGTGAGTGAAGCCACGCTCATAGCTAGTGTTAAGTTAAATGACAAAACACTTACTGCGCCCACTTCCCACACAAATTGGTGTTGACTTGCGTTTGTTATTCAAGTGAGCGTTTCCAGTGCAGTTGTTTCACGTATTTGCATTAAGCCTACTAATAAGGAATGAATTCAGACTATTTTGTTTTGATAGGCATCTTTACGAGTCTGACGGGCGTGTTCAAAGTTGTATAAGCGAAATGTCTTAAAGGTATGTACGTATGCCAAAAGGGTAGGTAGTAGAGGTAGGTAGGCTCAATCAGTCAAAACTATAGTAACCCGCTGCTGGGAATACTACTCTCCAACACGCAACAATTTCCGGTCCTGAGCTCATTGCCTTCGACTTATCGCCACTATATCGTCTCACTATCTTTATTTTAGAGAGGCGGATTAAAACTATCGTTATTATTTTGAAATAGCTCTGCCTTACATTGCCTTTGCCTTACGTTCAGATAGGTAGTATTTAAGAGTTGGGCTCCTCATTTCGGCGTCTCACATTTTTTTTATACTAAAGCTAAAAGCTAAATCTTTATGCATGCGGCCCTCATGATGGGTAAGCAGTTACCGCCGCCTATGGACGCTTTAAAGTCATTACCTAAATAAGTCCGATAATAACACAAAGTGTTATCCAATAATATGTGAACAGAATATTATATTGAATTTCACTGAACCGGCTTACAACCCCAGGTTTCGTAATAATTTCGATCCAATTTCGATTTGCAGCTTACCTCGCCAAGCCCGGTGGTTACACCCGCATACTTTTTTATATCATGGGCAGTTTTTTGTTTTATTGAAAATCTAAATCAAAATATTTTATTTCACATAGACCTAGATGGGCACTCATAAAACGCCGAAAAAGGTGCACGGTTTGGGTTGGTCGTTTCCATGGAGAAAAACCGGAAAGAAACTCCATGGTTACTTTTCAAATCATTTGGTATACAATAACAATATAATTATGTTACAGCATTAGTACTTAAGTATGGGGGAACAACGTAGGCCCGACAATAGGTCAATGCTTAATAAACAAAAAAAGCGTAAAACAAAATAAGTATAACAAAATTTGCAAGATTTCACAAATTAAACAAGTGACACAAATGTTGACATCAGTACGTATTTTTTAAATCTATCTAATAATCTATCTCTGTGCCGTATTTCATCCAAATCCCTTGAGCCGTTCTAGTATGATTGAGTGACAACCATCTTTACAGCAATGCGAAAGTCTGTGAAGATAATAAGTAATATTAGTAAGATAAAAGGCTCATATCCTTGGCAGCCCTGAGTGCTTCCATAGAAGGATAGTGACCTTGATCGCTGTAAACATATCTACCTTGATCGTTGGTGAATTGCACCGGCAAGTGAGCGGCGACACGGTCACGAGATGGGCCTCGGCATCCCGTTGGACACAAATACCAGGAGGGAGAGAGATAAAAATATCTATTGCTATTTAGGCAGAGCAGGACGACAAATTCAAATCCCATATCGTGTTCGCTGTGGCCTTAATGGTTTTTGAATATGTTTAGAGTAATCTACCTTATTATTTGTATTGCGATGAAGATAACTTTCATTTTACGTAGCTCTAGCTAGGCTCTATCTCTGAGCTATCTCTCTCTAGAATACAATTATCATATCATCACGCCGAGTCCCTAACGGAATAGGCAGAGGGTATAGAGCGCTAGTCCTCTCTAGACTTCATACTATATATTATCTCGCTTCGTCCACATTCATCAGTCTCTTCATACACGCTCGTCAGTTTCGAGTACTCTTGACGTTCCCGTCCTTGCTTCCCGCGACCGAGCGATTTGATCCAGAATACAATTATTAATTAATTAAGAGCCGTGGTGGTCGAGTGGTTCGAGCAGTTGCCTGCGACGCAAAGGTCGCAAGTTTAAATCCCGACTGTACCAATGAGTTTTTCTGAACTTAAGTACAGTGATTAGTCACACCACGAGCAGAACGGTGAAGGAAAACATCGAGAGGAAACCTGCAGACGTCTGAGAAGAAAGTCAAAGGCGTATGTATAGTCGTGCTGGAGTAACGGCGATGGACCCACCATCTATCACGTTGGCACCTAATATACCTCTGGCGGAAGGTGGGTGTGTGGGTATTACCTATACACCTCTGCCTACCCCTTCGGGGACCCTTGTGGGAAGGCGTGAGGATATATACAATTATACCTTCAAAAATTATACTAAATCAACAATTATCTCACGTAAAATTGATACCATAAATTCCATTTTAACATTTTCCATTATTGTATAACAAAATGTTTATAACAACAACGTAATCTTTAAGTATTGGAGAGAATACACGAATCCGAACCAGTATAATTTATAAAGGAAACATAATCATGCCTTACTCGTATTGTGTTCACCTTTCAAAATATAAGCTATAAATTTAATTAATTTATCAACCGTTGTTACCGTTATCACAACGGCGTAAGGTCGATAAGGTAATCATTTCCAGGACTAATTCGTATTCAGAATTGTAAAACCGAAAGGTCAAGGCAATTTTGTAATTTTGAGCATAACACGGCCGGAATGGTCTGGTGGCCTAGATACCTATTGGTCTGGTTGACCATCGACGTCCTCCACGTGAGTCCATGGTCCACGTCCTCCGGACTACCTTTTTTTTACTACAAAGGTGACAAACAAACGGTCCCTGTCAAGTAAGCGGTTAGCGCCGCCTAAGGACGCTTTCAACATCAGGGTAATCGCCTGCTGACTGATTGAAATTATTCTAGAAAGTACAACGAAAGGCAGACTGTTTAATAAATATTGTAATACATTAAGCCCGGATATTACGATACGATTAATACGATACGATACGCTATCAAAATGAAAGAAAAGCGACCGCACTCCCTGATAAGCGTAATTTTAAGCTCTCATTTGTCACGTCTTCAAGGCAAACGTTTGGCATGTTGGCATATTTGGCATATTTGGCATATTAAGACTAGGACATGTGGGAATGTGGCTTTCTCACGGCCCTTGCACTGGGACAATCACGTTCTGACATAGCCACGGAATGAATGTGAAATTATGCCGATACTTGGACGTACATTCATCAGTAAACAATCCATGTTAGCTAGAGTGTTGCCAAGCAATTTGGGGCCCTATTGCCTGTTGGCGACAAGCACTAACAGCAAATAGGCTTTGTCTGTGTCTGCATGTGACACGAATGCCCATTACTGCAATCGAATTATAGTGCTATGTTGCGTCATTGTAGGATTGTCTTCACTCATTTTGTTATTAGCCTCATTGTTCCTTCCGAAGAGAGTAGCGCACCAGCCAGACTTTCATGCCTCTTTCGCTTCATCCACATTCATCACAGGAATAATGCATTTCAATTGAAAGTTCTCTATTCTGTATTAGTATAAGGGCACACGAAACATTTATATGGTACAAAAGGTGATATTTATATAAATAACTACATTAAACTACAATATCACTGGTTTCAAGAAATAAGTTTTAACATTTATTCTCTTTTTTTTAGAGAGTTTTAACATTAGAGAAGGCGAAGGTAATCGCAAGCCGGTAATCGCTTACCGCCTGAATGGTCTTAAAACACAAATTTACCGACTTTTGCATAACAGAACCATACTCTATTAAATAAACTAAAAGTATTCTGGTCCTATTTGCAGAATTAATTCGTTAGACGTTAAAAAATGCGAATATAAATTGATATTAATAGTTACATGCATGCACTCAAAGACCAGTTGAATGTCAAGAATATGCGTCACCTTTTACAGTTTTTCGTTTATACAGTATTATATGTATATAGTATATCCCCTATAAGCATATATATATATATATACCATCACCTAAAATATATGTCTGGCGGAAAGTGGGTGTGTGGGTACACCTCTGCCTACCCCTTCGGGGACCCTTGTGGGAAGGCGTGAGGATATATAAAAATGAGATGATATATTTATATATCATCACGCGGTGTCCTTCACAGGGTGAGCAGAGAGCAGAGCGCTATTTCTTGTTCGTGAACTCTTTGACTTAATCCACACCCTTTTCTCAATAAATGGGCTATCTAATTAAAGAAGACTTTATCGAAAGAGATTGGTTATTGGATATTAGCTAGTCCAAACATACAAACGAACGAACTGATGCTTTCCAATATTAGTACAGATAGGTGAAAGGTCACGCGTGTTCTGTAACGGGTGATAAGCATCATTGACGGACATCATAATAAATTGTGCTCAATTAACGTAATCTGATTCGTATAAAAGTGACAGCGATCGTCGCCCTCCTGTCCTTAGCCCATTTTATAAAAGGTCGATGCAGTATGTTTTTTATTCATGCCTTGATTGACAGAGATTACGATTACGTTATCGTGAACAGTTAAGAGAACCACAAGTCGACTTAGGGTTGTGAATAAAAAAATATCTTTACGCCTTCCCTCAAGGGTCCCCGAAGGTATAGTTGATATTGATTTTAAACGTATGCAGGTTTCCTCTCGATGTTTTCCTTCACCGTAAAGCTCGTGGTGTGACTAATCACTGTACTTAAGTTCAAAACCATCATTGGTACGGTTGGGATTAGAATTAGCAATCATTATATTCTCGCCGCCACTGTTCTCCGTGATAAAATATCTGTTTTAAAATCTCGACATCATCACAAATTTAAGAGCTGGGCTCTTGTCGGCGTCTCTGATGCAGTCTCTTCCATTCGCTTCTGTCCAGCGCAACCTCCTTGACCTCCCTATACGTCCTTATATAAAATCTCGATAATATAATACAAAATGTACATACGTAAAAACATGATGATAATTGTTTATAACATAACATATGTAGCCAATAACAAGATATTACAAAGATATAACTTACATGCGTTTCCACTTACTTTCGCCCCAGCAACAATAAAATATATATACAATCGCAACTTCACACCAGATATGTATTGCAATGTCACCCAACAATCTGGGGCAGTGGTGCTATTTTCCTCAGTGCCAGTGCTATTGCATTGCGCCGCGTACATACCAGAACACATGTTATCTATGCCCGCTAGATATGGAACCGGGCCGGCGATAATTGAGCAATTCACTTCACTTGCAGCTTACATACTTTTTTCTTTAGATGTCGGGTTTAAACTTTGTTTACATTAATCTGTGAGTCTAGAAATGCGGTATTCTGCCTATCCTGTGTGGAGGGACTCGCCGCTATAAGATGTATTATCTAGCATGCACTAGTTAGGCAAAATCAAGATTGCATTCCAATTAAGACAAGAACCCTGGTGGTAAGAGTTTTACACAACTTTAGAACAGATTATCGCACCACGAGCAAAATGGCGGAGGAAATCATCCAGAGAGTGAGAGTGAGAATCATAAGTATTCGTGCGTTACTTCACCATTTTCTAATCTTATAAAATCCAATTATTGTTTTTTGACATTTAAAACTTTCCGAAGTAAATCGCAAAATACATTGCGGGTACCTAAGTATGTTTATGTGTATACAAGCTTTACCCCGCAGTTTCTCCCGCGTAAGAATCGACTTCATTGGTATAATTTTATCTAGATTTATTTTCGGAACAAAACAAATACTTTGTGTCAATTCAGCTAATAACCTGTCTCGTTCTAAATGTCATTCAATTCCATTCAGCCGTTCTTGATTGAGTAACATGCACACAAACGTTCGCATTTATAATATTAGTAGGATATAAATCTTCTGAACTTGTTTACATCACTGAACGCCTCGTAAGCCGCTGGGCCGTGATGACGAATTTTAAGATTTAACATTGGACCTGATAGATGGCTCTTCGATCGTGTTCCACATTTAAATGTTAACTTACGCGAATCGGCACAGGACAGCTAGTGTAATAAATTCGTTCGTTCATTTCATTCGCATAACGTCATACTTCTCGAGGGATGTATTGCGTTGCGTTTACCGCTCCAGACGTGATCGGAATGAAATCGATTCTATTCAATTAACTCGATACGAGACCAGGATGGCGCGAGCACATATATAAAACGATTACGCATTCGAATATACCGTTATCGCACGGGGGGAATGACATTAAAAATACTCTACTAAAATATTATTATCAACGCGTCCGAGCGCCCACGTTTGTGCTCTTATCGATTTTTGGCAATCGATTTGCGATTCGAATCGATGTGTGTGACTACATACGTATGCTAATTTATTTAACTTACTATTAGAAATAGAAATAGAAAAGAATATAAATTCTAAGGCGTATGTATGTATAGTCATGCTTTAGAAATGATGATGGACTCGCCATTGGTTGGCATCTAAAATATATCTCCAATCTAAAATGGTAAGTACTTGTGTAGTACTTACCATTTTAGATTGGAGATATATTTGATCACCTCTGCCTACCCTTTCGAAAACCGTTGCTTAACGTTAAAGCGATATAAGTATGTATCTTCGTTTAGGTTCGAGAAGAAATCTAAAGA
Organism: Drepana arcuata; assembly: GCA_016069955.1. Lineage (NCBI taxonomy): Eukaryota > Metazoa > Arthropoda > Insecta > Lepidoptera > Drepanidae > Drepana > Drepana arcuata. Next base: position 1,572 of record JACCPG010000794.1, on the reverse strand, counting down.
CGCATTTAAGCTGGGTTCCACTTTATTTGCTCGTCTTTATTATTGGGATGAGTTACAAAAATTAAAAAGCTTTCGTGATCTCATTACATTCTCATTGTAGAGGTAGGTATTGTGAGAAGGTGACAACAATCTGGGTCGACTATCTAGATTAGCTAAAGTACATAGCCGTGGTGGCCGAGTGGTTCGAGCAGTTGCCTGCGACGCAAAGGTCGCAAGTTCGAATCCCGACTGTACCAATGAGTTTTTCTGAACTTAAGTACAGTGATTAGTCACACCACGAGCTTTACGGTGAAGGAAAACATCGAGAGGAAACCTGCATACGTCTGAGAAGAAATTCAAAGGCGTATGTACAGTCGTGCTTGAGTAACGGCGATGGACTCGCCATCTGTCACGTTGGCACCAAATATACCTCTGGCGGAAAGTGGGTGTGTGGCTATTACCTATACACCTCTGCCTACCCCTTCGGGGACCCTTGTGGGAAGGCGTGAGGATATATTATTATATGACATAGCTACTACTACGGAATCTTATTCTTTATAAATTACCAGATGCATCTACCACATCGTCCGATGCCTTTTGTCTATGTAAATGCGGATATATGGTAAAAGTAGGCACTGAGCAAAGTAATGATGATGATTAATTAACAACTTTCCATGGTTTGTCCTCAATAATGTACCAATGTAATGTAAGTATGTATATCTTAATCGGATAATGAAACATTTAAAAAAAGGTTTTACTTATCCATTTTTGAATTTCAAAATTCAAAAGGTTTTTGTTGAGCAATCAGCCAGTATTTAATGAGGCTGAGGTTTTATAGTACATACACAACTTTTTTTCACCTGTTGCACAATAAAGATAGGCAAGTAACAAACAAGATAAAACAACTGTGGGCAAATTCCACGATGTAATAAAATTATTACCTGAAGTGCACATGTCAAAAGGAAATGCTGCCATAAAAACTTCAACGTCATTATAATTTCATTAGGTTTGAATGACACTTGCTAAATATAAATCCTATGCAAATTAGTAGGTTAATTATATGATGTTTAAACTGAGATGTGTTTCCGTTGATAAGTCCTTCCTTCCTCTACTATCGTTACACGTTATCAGTGTAACAAACATATAATAGTATTCATACAAGGGCCGTACCATAGCGCTTTTCCTATCTTTATTCAAGAGCGTGAAAGAGAACAAAGATATCTGGACCCAAAGGATCTAGAAAAGTATCATCATACATGTCAAACCATCAAGAGCTGGGCTTTTTACTAATGGAAAGCCCAGCTTCGCCCGGGTATAAAAGGTTAAACTTCCTGAAACACGATCGCAGCGCCACCTATCGGGTCCAATGTGATGTAAGCTATCCTATCTTTCAAGTTGGATCAAACTGCACACGGTGTGCAAATTTGATTGAAATCGGTTAAGTAGTTTAGGAGCCCATCGCGGACAAACAACGTGACACGTAATTTATATATATTAAGAAGAAGATTAATCTTGATCTTCCTGTAAATGAAGCCGGTTAGTCCCCGTGAGGTACATACAAGGTGCGATGATAATTAAATAATAATAATAATA
>JACCPG010000792.1:6976-44369 GCA_016069955.1 Drepana arcuata | reverse complement strand
CCTGCAAGTTTTGAGAGAATCGACACTACTCTCTGCCTACCCTGTGAGCGATTCTGCGTGTTTTTTTTTTTATACCACTTGGATTGCAAACAAACATGCGGTCCGCCTGATGGTAAGCGGTTACCGCCGCCTATGGTCAGTCGTCAATAAAATATGATATAATATGTATATGCAAGTATTTAATTATGCCGCTCAAATTAACCTTGTCAATTATTAAATACCTATAGCATAACTGCCTAATAGCACAACTACTATGAGAATTATGAACAAGCTTTTCATAGGTGTACACATCTGATACAAATTGTTATTCCTTTAGTTATTTCTCCTTCTAATGCCACATTGTATTGATAAGGTTGAAAATGGCGTAAGATTGATGCAACACCTGGAATTAAATTAACAATTAATAAACATTACACACCTGTGCGTCTTAATGATGCCTTCCCACAAGAGTCCCCGAAGGGATAGGCAGAGGTGTATAGGTAGTACCGACACACCCACTTAAGCCAGAGATATATTTGTAGGTGCCAACTTGACAGATGGCAAGTTCATCGCCGTTACTCAAGCAAGACTATAACGTAGGCCTTTGAATTGCTTCTCAGGCATATGCATGTTTGACTGTGGTACTGTGACTAATCACTGTACTTAAGTTCAGAAAAACTCACTGGTACAATCGCGATTCAAACTTGCGATCTTTGTGTCGCAGGCAATTTGAATTACTCGGCCACCACGGCTTTACCGTGTCTTAATGATGTCAACAATTAAAGGTATGTTTATAAGGCCGAAATATTATCGAAAAACGATCAATCGAGTTGGAAAAATATTAGCTTTATCCTTTTTTCCTATTAAAACGATCGAACCAAGCGGAAAATGATTGGGCATATTGTATCACGATGGGTATGTGAACGTTATAATGGAAGTTACATATAGCATACATACATATATATTATCACGCCAAGTCCCTAACGGGGTAGGCAGAGAATATAGAGCGCCAGTTCTCTCAAGACTTGCATACTTCTTTCGCTTCGTCCACATTGATCGGTCTCTTCATACATACTCGTCGGTTTCGAGTACTCTTGACGTTCCCGTCCTTGAACGTCCGATCGATTTGATCTAGGTAGTTGGAACGTGGCCTTCCTCTGCCTCTTCTTGCACACACTTTACATAAAGCAAGTGGAAGATAATATTGCCGTCGGGTCAAGAGGTCAAGGAGATGGCTCTGGCTGGATAGAGAAAATGGAAGGAGATTCATCATTCACCAACAAGAGTTTAGCAGCATTGCCACACCGGATGCTGATACCCTGATACCGTTTTATTTAGTTCTTTATTAATATGAGAATAATTACCTCAGTAAGTGCACCCAGAGAGAGAGTCCGGAATAGAGTCCGGATGCCCGTCGGACGCTGTACACGAGTCAATATGATCATCAGCGTGGAGCTGAGGCTGCCACAATGGACCCGCTCCCAACCACTATTGTAAATTGCCTTGCGAATCTCATCACCCTAAGCATGAAAATTTAATAAATACCTTGGGACAATGGCACACAAATTGACCTAGTCCCAAATTAAGAATAGCTTGTATTATGGTAACTAGACAACGATATCGTGATGATATGTATGTCATCACGCCGAGTCCCTAACGGCGCAGGCAGAGAGTAGCGCTCTAGACTTGCATACCTCTTTCGCTTCGTCCACATTCATCAATCTCTTCATACATGCTCGTCGGTTTCAAGTACTCTTGTCGTTCCCGTCCTTAAGTGGCACTAACGTCCTATACTAGATAGATATATAGATACATAAATAAGACATTCAAGACTAACTTACAAACATATTAGTTTTAATCACACAAATATTTGCCCTGAGCAGGAATCGAACCCGCGACCTCAAGTTTCGCAGTCAGGACCTCTAGCCACTAGACCAGACAGCCGACTAAACATTGTCAACTAATCAAAAGTGACAATGTGGTCCTAATCAACCTGTAGATAAAAATCTATGTTTTTCTTCACCGTTAAAGCTCGTGGTGTGACTAATAATCTTATAAGATAGATAAGCTTGGTATATACAGACAACTGGGGTTTGAACCTAATTTTGCAAGCTCAACACCAATAATTATACCAACTTTCTCCATCAGAAGATTACTATAGTAGCAAGGCGAGCCGCTGAAACTTATCCCTCCAAATATAAACGTGACGAACTCCAAACTGATTTCTCTATTGTGGATTGACTGAAAAGATAAAACTTTTTAAAGCCATAAGGCAACAAGCATTGAATTCCAATCACGCTCACAAGATAGGCAAAGAACGATGGGAGTTCTCCCTAGTCAGGATACTCTTTCGCTACATCTACATTCATAAGTCTCTTCATATATGCTGACCGGTCTTGAGTACTCTTGACGTTTCCATCCTTGAAAGTCCAATAGATCTCGGTAGTTGAAACTCTACCTATTCTTCCAAACAACTGCATGACTTTCGATTTATATATACTTTACACTTTCCCACATGGGCTTCCAAAGGGGTAGGCAGAGGTGTGCCGGTAGTACCCGCAATTTTTTGAAGATGGCGAGTCCATCGCCGTTACTCAGGCTTGACTATATTATATGTATTCGAATTTCTTCTCAAGCGTATGCAGGTTTCTTCGTGATATTTTCCTTGGTCTATTGCCAAAAAAAACCTTGTACTATGGGAACTAGACTATAATATACATAGTCCTTAAGGTGCCAACATAAAACTTTCATGAATATGTAGCTACTTACTCCTATCAGCTCGTAGAAAGTAATGGGTAATATTATCGCAGTTCCCTTCAAGGTCATATCATACGCAAGGCGGAAGCAAGTCTTGATGTCATCTATAAAGCTGTATAAAACAGATTACATGGCGGAAAAAACATAACTATTGAAGGTTAGCCGGCTGAGGTCGGAGTGGTGGATGGCAAAGATTAGCACAGAATAGTAACAATTATTGAGAGTCATATCCTCACGCCTTCCCACAAGGGTCCCCGAAGGTGTAGGCAGAGGTGTAGTGCAGTAGGAAGTATTCACACACCCTCTTTCCCCCAGAGATATATTTAAGGTGCCAACGTGATAGATGGCGAGTCCATCGCCGTTACTCAAGCACGACTATACATACGCCTTTCAATTGCTACTCAGACGTATGCAGGTTTCCTCTCGATGTTTTCCTTCACCGTAAAGCTCGTGGTGCCACTGTACTTAAGTTCAGAAAAACATTGGTACAGTCGGGATTCGAATGCGCGATCTTTGGCGTCGCAGACTCGAACCACTCGGCCACCACGGCATTGAGAGTCGAAAGAGTTTTTTATACCACAAGGGTGGCAGGTGTTACACCTATCACATCCACGACCTCTAACTAGCCCTCGGAAAAAAATATGAAAATACTATTTTTTTATTTTACCTGTAAATATCCTGCATATTTTTGACAATAGCTCTTAACTCTCGTTTCGCTTCTTCAAAATCGCGTCCATTGAAAACTCCTTCAATTCGACCTCTAACAATCTCCAATTGGCCACATGCATGAAGCATGAACATTGGACCCAGAGGCACAAAAGCCATATACATGATGGCAGCATAGGTAGCGTAGAATAACATCATACCGTATGTAACGATGAAAACGGCCACATTAGTCTTGTTTCTTTCAATAGCTCCAGGATATGTTATTTCATAGAAATGTACAATTTGTAATTCTTCTACCAGCGAAACGTAAACAGAAAGCGCGATACTTCTCAACTGAAATAAAAAATACCCGCCGAAGCCTATGACAAACCACTGCTGTGTGACCCACGTACCTCTCTTAGCATACTTTAGAACGACGTTGCGTTCTTTCAAACTAAGATTGTTGCTAGAATCGTAGTCATTCTTCATAATTTCGATAATTTTCTTCAATCTCTCTTGATACCACAGCATGATGGCGGACTGTATCGTCACCACCAGGTAGAGAAGGCATAAAACGCCATTTTTACAAGCCTTGGAAAACTCGTTCGCTTTTAAATCAACGACTATATTGTACATAATGAGCGAAGCCACAAGAGTATAAATTCCGTGACAAATCAACACTTTCAGGATCCATTTTGTGTCTCTGACCAGGTCGGGATGAGATTGGAAAACCTTCATTGCCTTAACAGTTATATAGAATATTTTATCGAAGTTCAAATCCATTTTGGTGTCAGAACAAGAATCTGTTGAAACGTAAACTGTGAGCGATATTCGCAGGAATAGCGTATATCGCAGTACAGTGTTCGTTAAATGGAAGCCTACTTGTTGGCGGTATGGCGGTTAAAAATACAGAACAGAGAAAACATGTTTTTATTATTCCGTGGTAAAAACGCGCTGCTAAAATTGTCGATGATCCTATGATCTTAAGTGAAACCACTAAGTCTAATAATCTTTGCTTGATTGTGCTTGTTTAACGGAGAGTGATCTGACCAATTGTTCAACAACAAGTAGTCTATAGCTACCTGTGACCACCACACCACTCGCCATCGACGGGGAACTCATCCCTGTTCCTTGGAACCATACAGGTCTCGAAATCCGTGATTTCAATGGAGTTTCCTTCCACAACTGCTCAGTCTATGAAATTAACACCCTGTTGAGGTTTTCCTTAAAGAAGTTCCTTACAGCATGGAGTTCTTCAAGAAGGGTGTGGAAAGATTAATGAAGGGTCGGCAGTAGGCCGACGCCGATATACGTACGTACCTATTGGTATTGCAAACATAGACGACGGTGACCGCTTGCTATCAGGCAGCGCATAATTGCAACTTTAGTGGAATAAAAAAAATTCAGAAGAAACTATAGAATACATTAGGAAGTTCTCCTGGAAAGATTGATGGAGAGATTTATATTTTTCACTTGACGTGACGAGGACGACGCGAGGACGAGGCGGAAGCGTCGAAACACTTCCCTTTAAGCACTTAACTTGTTTTAAACTTGTCCGCTTTGTATTGCAAAGCATAGAATATTTAATATAAATTACAAGGCAACAACAAATTGCAAATTAGCTACAACAATTTAGTCGTATACTTAAGGTAGTTATGTTAAAAGAAATAAGTATCGTTATTATGGTAAGGTCTGGTATAAGCACACCCTCGCATCCTCAAATTCACCTTCTCCTCTTCCAACCTACTACTAGCTGGGAAGCGCGGTTTCACTCGCCTTAAATTTGATTTCATTGGCAATATTTGTTCATGCTCTGCCCTTATTGGTCTTTGGGCTATGTTACATAACCTTCTTGATATGCTAACCAACATTGAAATATATTTTATTTTCACTAGTTCTCGAATTGTTCCTCTTTCGTCGTACATATGTTAAAAGCATTTTTTTTATTAAATAATTAAACTAGTCCTTGGGATAAGCTAGTTTATTCACAAAGAAAGTAACATCTGCCGCTTTATGATATAGGTAAATAATAACTACAGTTTTGGGAGAAAATAACATTCCTATGCTTACCAAGAAAAGTCGACACAGAACCGGCACTCTACTTTCTCCTCTAGTAGAGTACATACTTTGTATGCTTTATAGTCAGGCCTTAGCTTGTCAGGATTTTTTTGAGTTTAACGATCATGGAATAATTTCCTAAAGCACCGTTGCTATAGTAACCGTTAATTCTTTGTTAGTGATCGAGTCGTTTTGTCAAGGGCGCTTAGATTGTAGGGACAAAATAGTATTTCTCCAGATAAGAAAAGGGAAAGCATTGAGATGAAGGAGGGAGAGAGATAGCAACAGGATGGCTTTCCAACACTGAAATAAATAATAGCGCATTCGGCCAAAAGAATAAACTCAGCTTTATAATATTAGAGAGCCGTGGTGGCCGAGTGGTTCGAGCAGTTGCCTGCGACGCAAAGGTCGCAAGTTCAAACCACGACTGTACCAATGCGTTTTTCTGAACTTAAGTACAGTGACCCTTGTGGAAGGCGTGAGGATATATTATAATAATAAAATTTTCTTAAAATGATTATAACATTTAATACCATTTAAATTTAAAAGTTGTAGTGTACGCCATCTGTCACGTTAGCACCTAAAATGGCGAAAAGAAGGTGAGTGACAACACATCGCTGCCTACCCCTTGGCATGTAGAAAGGCTAGGGACGACGACGAACGGGCTTTGTGAGATTTCCGCTCACTAATTATTATTATAAAACCCCCATCGGTGGCCATCCTCTGTGAATATAGGAGGGCTCTGGAATTTCCTGAGGAATGCACTAGTGCCCTCCGCCTTAGCACATCCCAGGGTGACTTCGCCCCTAGTCCCTCGCTGTGCCATCGGAAGCCCGAGCCACGTGGCGCTCCCGCCAACCCTTGGCCCGCGTTGTGTGACAGCCAGGGCCCCCACCCTGACTATCCGCAAGCCATTTAGTCGCCTCTTACGACAGACTATCGTAAACTGCATTAAGGTGGTAACTGCACTGCTTAAATAACAACAACTTATCGCCATCATTTTATTTACATACATACATGCATACATACATTACATCACGCCAAGTCCCAAACGGGGTAGGCAGAGAGTATAGAGCGCCAGTTCTCTCTAGACTTACATACCTCTTTCGCTTCGTCCACATTCATCAGTCTCTTCATACATGCTCGTCGGTTTCGAGTACTCTTAACGTTCCCGTCCTTCAGAGTCCGATCGATTTGATCCAGGTAGTTGGAACGTGGCCTTCCTCTGCCTCTTCTTGCACGCACTTTTGCTTTGTATATCTGTTTCGTCAATCTTTCTTCACTCATCCTTTCTATGTGTCCAAACCAACGTAACATGCCTTTCTTCATTTTTACAATCACGCCCTCATTCACGCATCACTTTATTTATTATTTTAAAATACACATTAGAACGGCCAGTAGCCAATTACTCTAAATAGTTACATTTATATACACAGCATATACACAACACAAAATAAAATATATAAAACAACATTCATACACTCGCCTCCCAATACTCCACACATGCCGACTTAATAGTCTGCCATCCATCCGCAAACGAATCGCAATCAGAGTTGGACTCCAAGAGATCATTGAACGCAGAGAGAGTGCGAGAGACGGGAGAGTATGATCGCAACTTACTACGACAAGTCGATATGGAAAAGAGCCTGTGTTTCCTGGCGCATGTGTAGTTGTCAGGCACAAATATTTTTGTGAGCTCTTCGAGTAATTCAGGGGCATTAATGTTATGGTAAGGCAAAACGTAAAGAATGCCACTATCAACCTTGTATGTCTATAAATGGAGCTTATTATAGCCTAGACATGATAAGAGGTGACGAAAGAAATAGCTGATCCCCAGCATTGCTGTCATGGTGAAACGTAAAGAATGCCACTATCGACCTTGTATGCCTGTAAATAGAGTTTATTATAGCACTGTTAAGGTAAAAGGGGCCGATAGCACTAATAGTTTTAAATGTAATATTTTTCTTCGAAGTGGGCTAATGGCCTAGAAATAGGCTTATAAAGTCAAGATTGTGAGTTCCGATCCTAATAGTTTTAAGTATAATTAAATGCTTCAATGACACGAGTGGCGGAAAGTGGGCGTGTGTGCACTTCTGCCTACCCCTTCGAGGACTCTTGTGGGCGTGAGGATATATTATTATTATTGTTATTTTTATATTTACTGTATAGGCGTATACCTTGAGGGTCCTGCATCTGTCAGAGAAGAAAATTCTTTGACGCATATAAAAATCGTGCCCCACGATAGCAGACTCGCTATCTGTCACTTTGACAGGCGTGAATATGACAAGTAGTTGGAGTAAAATCTGTGCGTGTTATCACTCTGAGCCTCTTAAGCGGTGGGCATAGAGAGAGAAGCATCAGTCCTCTGGACTACCATACCTCTTTTGCTTCAGGCACGTTCATCACCGTCTTCATACATGCTACCGGCTTAGAATCCCCTTGGCTTTCCCATCCTTGATTGTTCGTTCAAATATATACCAGGTTTCCGCAGGTGAGACCGCGGGGCATTGCTAGTAAAAGCTTGTGTTATGGTAACTTGACAACGATACGATTTATATAGAGATAGATATACATATACAAAACTACATATATAGGACTAAGATATAAATACTCGTGTTTATCACACAAATATTTGCCTCAGCGCGAATCGAACCCGCGACCTCAACCTTTGCAGGGGCTCTGACCAGTCGACCAGACGGGCACTACATTACACACCTTAGTAACTATAGCTAGAATCATGATGTATGTAGGTAGTGTGAGATATTGTATACTTATATCCTCACAGTTTCCCACAAGGGTCCCCGAAGGGGTTGGCAGAGGTGCACCCACATACCCACTTTCCGCCATTATATTTATTTATATTTAAATATAATGGCGGTTATATTTTTTATTTTAGATATATTTTAGGTGCCAATGTGACAGATGGCGAGTCCACCGCCGTTACTCAAGCACGACTATACACATACCCCTTTGAATTGCTTCTCAAACGTATGCAGGTTTCCTCTCGATGCTTCCCATAATCGTCAAGCTCGTGGTGTGACTAATCTCTGTACTGAGTTCAGAAAACTCATTGGTGCAGTCGGGATCCGAACTTGCGATCTTTATTTCGCAGGCAACTACTCGAACCACTCTGCCACCGCGGGTCGTAAGATGTAATGCGCGTATATTTTAATATCGTATAATACAAAAGACAGAACGTTGTGGAGTGTGGACGGTTCCAATGTTGTGCAACGCGCTCGTTCCTTAAATACTGTCTCAAAGAATGCAACACATTTATTCGTTCGCGTAAATAAACTATCAAAAATACTCCAAGATTCAGCCAGAGTCATATAGTGTTTTAAGTATCTATGCACCAAATACGCAACTATTATTAGAATCACAATATTTCCTATAAATAAGTTGGGAGAAAGTGTTGAATGCTCGTGTGCATCGAACGTCTTCGGTAATCGTGTGCTATCTATCCAGGGGTCAAAAGTGAGCGAGCACGTGATCACAGCTTCATCTTCACGTGGTCTCAGGTGGTGGTTAGCGAGCAGCCGAACAAGTAGGTAACAAAGATCTCCCTTACAGAATAGAAGTTGCCTGTCTTGGGTACCAGGGTAAAATGACGATACTTCTGTTGTTAGTTTTTCTTTATACCACAACCTACCACAACCAAATAATAGATAGCCAACCGAGTCTCTTACAGAAGAGACAGAGAGATAAGAACGCCAGTTCTCTCTAAAACTTTCAACGTTCGTTCTCTATTCATCAGTCTCTTCATGCATGCTTGTCGGTTTCGAGTACTTTTAGCTTGAGTTGAGGTAGTTGGAACGTGGTCTAAATCTGCCATAGAAAATTAGTCTACCTATAGTCTATAGTCCATAGTCTATAGAAAATTATGATTCTATTTGTAAATATTTGTTGTTAATTAATTAAAAGGGGCTTAATAGCGCAAGTAAAGTATCCGATCACCAAAACTATATTTACTGAGTAATATGCCCGCAATATTATTGATAAGCTGAGTATACTGAATATGTTTGACTTGTATGTGTAAATAACTAGCTGTGAGCCACCTGTATTTGTTTTCTTTCGGGATTTTCTATTCGGATTGAATCGTTTATATTTCTATCTGTACGCCTTCCCACAAGGTTCCCCGAATGGGTAGGCAGAGGTGTGTAGGCAATACCCGCACACCCATTTTCCGCCGGAGATTTATTTTGGATGTTAACGTGACAGATGGCGGGTCCATCACCGTTACTCGAGCACGACTTTGTGTCAATGTATTTGTAGTCAAAATTTGTTACCTATTCTACTTATATATCTATCCTATGCTAATCCCGCTAATAATCTATCTCAGTGTAAAAATTCATCTAATCCCGTTCAGCCGTTATGGGGTATTTTTCATTTATAATATTAACTAGCTGTGCCCGCGACTTCGTCCGCGGAATTTAACAATAAAAATCGTTTCTTAAATAAAAGTAGCCTTAGTTACTCCTTTTTATATCAGCTATCTGCCAGTGAAAGTCCCGTCAAAATCGGTTCAGCCGTTTCGGAGATTAGCCGGAACAAACAGACAGACAGATAAAAATTGGAAAAAAATATATTTTGGTGTATGTACCGTGTCACGTGTGTCCGTGTACATCCTTATGCATTTAGTAAAAAGCGGTTATTTCAATATTGCAAACAGACACTCCAATTTTATTATATCTATATATAGTTTAAGTAGCAGGATTATTCAGGTTATGTACACGCGTAAATTGATCTAAAAAATTCCGCTGACGTAATAGATGTTGCCATATAAGTAAGTAATTCATTTCAAAGTGACAAGTAATAATATTGTAGCGAATCAAGGTCAGGTACACTCGTTTATATGTTCGCTTCATTTATTACCTACAAAGCAGATTTTGCCCTCTGCTTTGCCTTGTGGTTGCCTAGCAACCCGCCCCGGCTTTGTATCTCAAATATATTAAGGTAGCGTTTTCGACACTTTCAATACTAAGCACCATATTTCCACCAATATACACAAAATCTTGACATATTATACGTTTAAATCTTTGTCATGAATTAATCTATCTTTTAGTGAAAACTGCATTAAAATCCGTTCATTAGTTTATCGTGAACAGACAGACGTGACAGGGACTCTGTTTTGTGATATGTAGTGTTTTGTACTTAATGTAAGTTTGTCCTTGCTCAAGAATTCGGCGGACATTTTTTTTTCAATCTTACCTTAAAACTATTTAAGTTTTTCTTTATGATATAAGTGTAGATAGTGAGTGACTCGATGTGTAAATATATGTGTAATTTCTACTAAGGGTCTATAAATCTTGAGGAAAGCTGAAGGCTGAAGCTGAAAGCTGAAGGAAGACAAGGGTCCTCGGAGGGGCAGGTAAAGGTGTGCAGTATCCCCACACCCACATCCCACCAGAGATATATTTTAGGTGACAATGTGACAGATGGCGAGTCCATCGCCTTTACTCAACCACTACGTATGTATACATACGACTTAGATTTTTCTCAAACGTCTGCAGGTTGCCTCTCGATGTTTTCCTTCACCATAACCTTGGTGTGGCTTATCACCGCACTTAGCTACAGAAAAACTCATTGGTACATTCGAGATTCGAACTTGCAATGTTGTTATGTGTTCAATACCTATGTTTGATAATGTGCTTTTTACGGCCTACCTGATGGGAAACGGTTACCGTTGCCTATTTACGCGCACGATACCGAAGATTAGAATACAATAGTTTATGTGCCGAAGTATCATTTGCGCATTGCCACTCTGTGTTCGGAGAGTTATAGTGTCAGCATAATGAGACTAATCCCTCTGCTGCCAACACAATATAACAATCCTCCCCCCTCCCCGAGGAGCTCAGTACTGGTAACCTTATTCATCGCGTAGGAACACTCAATAAATTGTGTTATTTGTCTACGGACTTCTATAAGTTGGAGGTCCTGCCACAGTCGGGCAGCTCTAAATTCGAATGGAAAACCCGTTATGCCCTACCTCTCTTGAAAAAGAAGTGTGTTTCTTAACTATAATTTAATCATTCGCTTTGTTTATAGTTTGCCAAATGGCCGACACCGCGCCGTTGTACAGGCAGGTTAGTATCTTATTAACAAATACATACATACATACATATAATCACGCCTCTTTCCCGTAGGGGTAGGCAGAGACCACTTCTTTCCACTTGCTACGATCCTTACATACTTCTTTCGCTTCGTCCACTTTCATTATTCTCTTCATACATGCTCTTCGGTTTAGGGTACTCTTGACCTGACCTTTTTTCAAGACGTCCCTAATTTGGTCTAGAAACGTCCGCCTAGGTCTACCCCTTCCAACACTTTCATTCACACTCGCCTTATACACTTTTTTCGTCAATCGTTCTTCATTCATTCTCTCGACATGGCCAAACCATCTCAGCATACCTTTCTCAATTTTTGTCACTACATCTTCTTTCAGACCACAACGTTTCCTTATCTCACTATTTCTTATCCTGTCACTCAGCTTAACTCCTATCATACTTCTTAACGCTCTCATCTCAACTGCATTTATTCGGCTTTCATGCTTTTCTGCCATACCCAACTTTCACTTCCGTACATGAGTGTCGGAACCAACACTCCCCCATGCACAGCCAAACGAGCCTTAAAAGACACATTCCGACTGCCCATGAAGGAGTGCAAAGCCCCATTCACCATGTTTCCTGCATTCACTCTTCTTTCAATATCACTCTCACACTTTCCATCTCTTGTAAACTTTGAACCCAGATACACAAACTCATTTACCTGTTCAATTTGTTATTTGTGTATTTGTGTTCAATTAACAAATACACTCATATTTACGCGTTAATTCACAAATGTTATCATTAATCTCGTCCACTACGGCTCCTGAAAATTTTCTTTTTTGTGGTATAATCATTATTTTTCATACATACATACAACGGGGTAGGCAAAGAGTATAGAGCGCCAGTTCTCTCTAGACTTACATACCTCTTTCGCTATTGTTTCAATATTGTTAATTAAACTTATTGGCTTGTCATCTTCTTTTGTCCAGCTATGGGCATCATCAGGAGTGCTGCTCTCGATCCTGGCGCAAGGCATGGTGATGGGATACCCGGCCTGTCTCCTCCCGGCCTTACAAGCACCGGACTCACCCATCAAGATTAGTTTAAATTCTGCATCTTGGCTTGGTAACTGTAACCTATTTAAATTAGTCCTTCTCGAGATAGGCAGAGAGTGTAGAGTGCCAGTTCTATCCAAACTTACAGACCTCCTTCGCTTCGCCTGTCGCCTCTCGTATCTGCCCTACACATACGTCTTTGAATTTCTTCTATAATGTATACATGTTTTCTATCAATATGTTCTTCCACCGATAAGTTTTACAGCATTTATCTAATCAATTTAAAAACATCTATGTCCATAAGATCAGAAAATAGCTCTCTGGTTCGGACCGAAGTTTCGAAGTTCCATTTTTGGGATAAAAATAGCGAAACAATTAATTGTTACTTTCTGTTTCAGCATCCGCAACAGGATTATCGAACATGATAGGCTGCATCATGTCATCGTTCATCATGGAGAAATTCGGTAGAAGGAGAGCCTATATTATAGACGTCATTCCCAGCCTCACTGGATGGTTGCTGGTCTACTTCGGAAATGACTTCCCTACCCTTTTAATTGGAAGAATTCTCGCAGGAATTACTGGCGGGGCTATCGCGGTTCTAGGAGCGATCGTTCTTGGAGAATATAACAGCCCTAAGTTGCGAGGAGTGCTTCTCAATCTGAAGACCACAGCTTTGTGCACTGGCGCCATGCTTGTTCACATTCTAGGACACTTCTTCAACTGGAGAACAGTAGCAATAATTTCAATGGTTCCCGATGTCATCGCCGTATTGATTATCTTCACTTGGCCCGAGAGTCCTGCTTGGTTGATAGCCAGAAATGAATTCGAGAAGAGCGAAAGTAGCTTCTATTACTTACGAGGTAAAGACATAGATTCTGTAAAGGAGTTTAAGGAGATGGTACTCGCACAAAAGGAAAGGAAGACTGGCATCAAAAATAAATTTTCAATTGGGGACAAAACCGGTGAATTCTTCAGAGCTTTTACTCGAAAAGATTTCTTAAAGCCATGCATCATCATATTATTCGGAGGGATTTTATTGGAATCTTGTGGAAGGCACATCTATGCTATTTATGCCGTGGACTTTATGAAGGAATTAACACCTGATTCTACCCAAGTATTCTATTATATATTGTCAATTGATATTATAGTAACTGTAAGCAGTACTATATCTTCTGTATTAATTAAGATATTTAACAGAAGATCTTTATTATTTGTAACAGGGTTCTCAGCTTCTTTCATTCTTTTAGTCATAACTTTATATTTATATCTAATTGCCAAGAATGTAATTTCCAATACGTATCCTTTAGTTTCTATCGTCTTGTTGGGTGTGTACTTCGTGTTAGCTAATTTCGGTGGGACAATAGTACCTTATGTATTATTAGGGGAGATATTTCCACTTTCTCACAAGGGCACTGCTTCGTTTGTCGCTGGCTCTATATTCGCGTTGTGTTTCTTAGTCTCGGCCAAAAGTACACCTTATTTGCTCCACAATTTCCATGCGTACGGAACGTTCGGGACTTTTAGCGTTTGCATTATAGTGTCTTTATGTGTATTGTATTTCATATTGCCAGAAACTAAGGATAAAACGCTACAGCAAATTGAGGATTTCTTCAATTATGGTAAATATGACGTAAACCGGGTGAAGGATGAAGAGGTAACGAAGGCAATTGTGGTTGAGACATAGGAGGGATTTGTAACAGGGTTGGCGTGGTGCCTTAATGGCGGGTGCCTTAATGGAGATGAGCTTTGGTATGTAGGCTTAAAGTAAAGGAATCTATACAATTAAATCCAGGAAGGAATGGAAGGGTCGTAATGTCTTCTGGAAAGGAGTGATGATTTTGCACGCGACACTTTCGTAAAGGAAATAGTAATAATGTTTTAATGAGTCACGTATTAATATAAGACGATACATTATCTTAATTATTGTAAAGCACTGTATATATAGGTATGAAAACTTAATAAATATTTTATTTTTTACTGTACTGGGCCTCCAAGTAACTTTGTTTTCTTAATAGAATCAAGCCAAGGTTTTCAAGAAGATTTTATTTTTTCTAGTTGTCTCGTAGCGTGATATGTTTTCCCTAATTAACGAACAACGACGGGACCCAAAGCATGCAGCCAGCCAGCCTGTGCCTGCCTGAATTTGTTTTCTCATATTATTTTGATTTATTTTAAGAATAACAATTTATTAAGTATTTAGCTCGGCTTGGATCGTCGAACTCATTCAAACCAACGACTCACTTAAACGACAAGTCCAGAAAGCTTTGATAGCGCGATCTAAATAGGAACATCTATCGCAATAAAAGTAAATTAAAATAACTTAAGGCTTATTACAGATTGAACAATATTTAATTTTATATGCTCAGTGCTTTATTCACAGTTCTACATAAGTCGCCATATTTGACACGCCACATCGATTGAAGCCCCTTCGAATTCTGAAATCATGAAATATTATGTTAACATATATAATATATATATATATAAATTGACGGACGTTTGGTCTAGTGGTTGGACCTCTCGACTGCGAAGCTCTACGTCGCAGGTTCGATTCCCACTGATGGCAGATATTTGTGTTGATCACACGAGTATTTTTACCTCTTGAATGTCTTATGTATTTATGTACCTATATAAGGAGTGTGTAGGTAGTATCCACACAGAGAGTTTCCGCCAGAGATATATTTTAGGTGCCGTCGCCGTTACTCAACCACAAAATCAAAATCAAAGTATTTTATTCAATGTAAGGGACACAGGGAACACTTATTGAACGTCACATATTTAATATAAACTAAAGTTACCAAAGTTACCACCGTAAAAAGTACCTGCCAGGAGAAGAAACGGCGAAACAAACTCCCCGGTTTTTTTCACAACTATAGATAGGTACCTACGAATTGTTTCTCAGACGTATGCAGGTTTCCTCTATCGATGTTTTCCTTCACCGTAAAGCTCGTGGTGTGACTAATCACAGTACTTGAGTTCAGAAAAACTCATTGGTACAGTCATACCTCATGTACCCGTCTTCTCCCCAATTCTTGCCCCACCAGTTGAGAAGAATCCAGTACTCCGGAGTATATCCCACGAGGAGCATTGCGTGGTTCAGCTTCCAGGGTAGGCAGAATGGGTCATCATATACACCATTTCTGGAAGAAACAAAGTTTGTTAACTAATAAGGTCTTAAGGTTACTTTCGCGTAAAGATTATATTATTCTACTAACTGTGCCCGCGACTTTGTCCGTGAGGAATGTAACTAAAAAGTTATTGTTTAATTTCTTACAATGAAAGTAGCCTAACTTACTCCTTATTATTACTCCTGCCAGTGAAAGTCACGTCAAAATCGGCCCAGCCGTTTCAGACATAAGTCGGAACAAACTGTCAGACAGACAGACAAAAAGTCACGTTGGCACCTAATATACCTCTGGCGGAAAGTGGGTGTGTGGGTATCACCTATACACCTCTGCCTACCCCTTCGGGGACCCTTGTGGGGAGGCGTGAGGATATACAAAAAGTGTAAAAAAAAATATTTTGGTGTATGTACCGTATATATATATTCATATGCATGTAGTAAAAAGCGGTTATTTCAATATTACAAACAGACACTTAAAGTTGTTTTCTTTGTATGGATTGGTATATATTTTTTGTTTAATACATATACATACATACATATCATCACGCCTAGTCTCCAACGGGGTAGGCAGAGAGTATAGAGCGCCAGTTCTCTCTAGGCTTACATACCTCTTTCGCTTCGTCCACATTCATCAGTCTCACATATGTATATTTATTTATCTATAAAGTTATTTTTGTATTCACCTGTAGAGTTGAAAGGTGAAGGGAGCAGCGTTCACCCCAACAGCTATTGGTCCGATGGTGGCCAAAGCTCTCTCCATGGCAGCCTCATCTCCCGGGGGCAGGCTCGCCCAGCGACGCGGCCGCACTTGTACCAAATAACGATTGTACTTGCAACGACCTTTCTGGAAGAAATAATACATATCATCACGCCAAGTCTCTAACGGGGTAGGCAGAGAGTATAGAGCGCCAGTTCTCTCTAGACTTACATACCTCTTTCGCTTCGTCCACATTCATCAAGAAATAATAAGAAGATAAATATGAAAGTTTGTGAAGATCTTTTCACCTTTCATACAAAAACTAATAAATGTATTTTAATTAAACTTTACAATAATACCTATATGAGAATAACACATAGAGATATTGTGTTTTTTGCCAAAGACATAAAAAATATCGAAGAATGCAGCGTGGGGAGCAAGGTACTAACAGATATGAGTAGAAGGATTATATATATATATCCTCACGCCTTCTCACAAGGGCCCCGAAAGGGTAGGCAGAGGTGTATATAAAGAATGATTGTAACTTTGATAGCACCCACGCTTTTTTTTTACAATAATATACATAGTTTTCCTTAATTCAAATTTTTTTTTTTTTGTTGGATTTTCTATAAAAGCGTGTTTTTTTTAGTTTTTCAACTATTATTTATTTTTTAATATGCAAAATTGTCATTGGTCCTTGATAAGTATGCCATAAATTTTTTGCGACGTTTTGAAGGAGGTCAAAATCATGTTTAAAGAATCCGTTACCTGCATACTAACATACGTATGAAGCTAATAGAAAGGCAGCAATATGTACTCATATTTTATTACCCGTCAGAATTGAGCAGTGCAATAAAGTCCCCTGTAAGAAAAAGTGGTTTTCAAGTACCTTGCCAATATAAGGATATTGACTCTCCATCAGGAGGCCTTCTCGCGCAGCGTATCGCAGGGCAGCTCTCAAGGACCCTCCATTACAGCCGCTGTTACCATCCGTGAAGCTGCAGTCGACTATCTGTTGGGGACTGGAGAGGTTATGAATCACACATCGGTTGTATTCTTATGATTACGTTCACCGAGACGATATTTAAAACAGCGAATCTCCTGGCAAACAATTGTTTCGCATCTTCTGAAGACACGCACGCAGATATGTGACATAGATTTTTTTAAGGCCCTGGTTGGCATGTTGTTCGAGTAGAGCCTGCGACACAAAGTAAAAATATTTATTTGTCAGATTGACAAAATTGTTTTTCGAAGAAATATTGACGAAACAGATTTAAAATGCGAATGTAATAAATAAATAAATACCCACAATTCGACCTAGTCCCAAAGTAAGCAAAGCTTGTCTTATGGTAAACTAGACAACGATATATTTTACTTATAGTTCTTAATGATATATATATATATATAAATACATAGACATCCAAGACCAAGGTACAAATACTCGTGTCCATGACACAAATATCTGCCCTCAGCGGGATTCGAACCCGCAACCCGCGTCAGGAGCTCTAACCACTAGAAGAAGAGACAGGGGAAGTTCGTGTTCCAACTACTTTAATCAAATCGATCGAACACTCAAGAACGTCAACGTAAAGAGTACTCGAAACCAAGATGTATGATGATACCGATGAATGAGGAAGCGAAAGAGATGTGTAAGTCTAAAGAACTGGCGCTGTACTAACTCTGTGCAAACAACACAATGCGAAAGTTTCTGAAAGAAGAGACAGGTGGATGGGACAGTCTGTAAGTCTGGAGAGAACTCGCGCTCTACTCTCCGTCTACTCTGTGACTCGGCGTGATTATATGTATGTAATTAGTTTAGAGGAATACCTAATCTCCGTCCAATCTTTATGTTTTTTGTACAGCTGCGCCTGTAGAGCGTGGGTGATGGCAAAAGCATAACAGGCGCCACATTTCCACTGCTCCTCGCGGCGCGGCTTAAAGCCTTTGGTTCGCCAGTCTACCTGAAACATAGAATGTCCGCTATATATTTAGGTTTTAATAAAATAATAATAAATACCTGGGGACCATTCCACGCACATTGACATTGCTTAGAGCTCCTGACTGCGAAACTTGAGGTCGCGGGGTGGATTCGCTAAGGGCATATATTTGTATGATGAAGACGAGTATTTGTCTTGGATGTCCTGTGATTTTTGAATTTATTGATATTTATAAGTAAATACATATATCGTTGTCTAGTTACAATAACACAAGCTTTGCTTAATTTAGGACAAATTGTGTGAAATTGTCCCAAAGTATTTATTTATTCTTGTTTAGAAACTGCAAAGCTCACGTGCTTTGGTATTGTTTGACGTAAGTTTTTACGGTAGGTAGTTTTTCCGTGATCTTCTGCTGGATCAAACAGTGGAAATGTATCGACCAACTTTAGTATTTGCTTGAAATATCCTGTTGGATCCTGAAAATGAACAAAAAATCATTATTAACTACAACGCCATCTTCACAAACAACACAGAACTAAAATGACTTGATAAAAACTGCAATTAAGCCAACATTTTCGTAATGTTATTTCGGTCATTTGATTCAGTGAATACATACATCTTGATGGTATATTAATGCAGTTTATTTAAATATCATTATGATATATAAATAAGATCGAATCCGCAATATGGATTCGCAAAGAAAACTGACTTGAACGAGGGTGTGTTAGTAAAACTGAAATGTTACGTTGATTTAGACAAATTTATAGAATGAGTGAAGAAAGATTGTCAAAACAGATATACAATGCGAAAGACCATATTCCAACTACTAAGATCAAATCGATCTTACACTTATCTTGCGGGAACGCCCAGAACATCGAAATCAGTGAGCATGTATGAAGAATCTGATTAATGTGGATGAAGCGAACGAGGTTAATAAGTAGAGAAAACTGGCAATCTCTCTCTCTCTGCCTAATTTATGTGTACATTATTTATAATTGTATATGTTACCAAGTCCGCAAAATGATTAAGGTGTAGAGAATAGGATTTCTTTCCTTTGAGAAATTCTTGATTGTGTCTCGCTACGCGAATTAAATTCTTTCGCCATTTAGATAGTGCTGCCATCTCGTGGTCGGGCGAAGAATAGTTTTTTTTGTGCACCGACTGGAAATATATGAAAGCGAATGTTTGTATATATGTAAGTTTGTTTGTACAAAGTTATCTCTTGAATATTATAATGTAATATATAATAACTAAAATAACTCTAGAGTCTAGAGTAAAACTCTAAGTCTAGAGAGAACTGGCGCTCTATGCTCTCCACCTACCCCGTTAGGGAATCGGCCTGATGATATGATGATGATGAACCGTGGTGGCCCTATGGTTCGAGTAGTTGCCTGCGACACAAGATCGCAAGTTCGAATCCCGAATGCACCAATGAGTTTTTCTGAACTGAAGCACAGTGATTAGGCACACCACGAGCTTTAAGATGAAGGAAAACATCAATTGCTTCTCAAACGTATGCAACCTGCATACGTTTGAGAAGCAATTCAAAGGCGTATAAATGAAATAACGGCGATGAACTCGCCATCTGTCACGTTGGGACCTAAAATATATATCTGGCGGAAAGTGGGTGTGTGTCCTACCTATACACCTCTGCCTACCTCTTCAGGGACCCTTGAGGAAAGGCGTGAGGATATATTATAAGAACAAAATAATATTGATCCGTACTACCTTGTACTCGATCCAGTGAGTGTGGGGTACATCTTCGTGGACCATCAGTCCTCTAATGACGTGATCTGTCAAGTAACTGTCACTTGCATCCATCGAGCATTCGCTCACGTTGGAATACTTCAACACATCGCTGTATCTCTCCGACTTTTCAAAGAAATTGACAGTTTTCGCGACAAATTCGCCGATGCCATTATCTCGCGTGCATCGAGGGAATCTGTTACTCTTGTATTTGGTCAATATTACTTTAATCTTGTTTGTTGTATCACTTATATTGAGGCTATGGCCGACAGCAGATAAATAAATCACAATAAGTAAATACATGCTTCTACTGTCACTTCAAAGAGAAGTATGACCAAAATTGTGTACTACTTTTTGTTATGTAGAAGTTATTCACGCAATTATAAGTCTTAAAACAGTGAATTAACGTGTAATTTTACGTAACATCTTTTGCTTGAAGTGCAATGTGCGTAATTTGATACTTGCATGTCATCATAACCCAATTTCATTGTAATAATAATTCTTAAAAACAAGTGTACGGAGAAAAGAATTTCAATCACGTATGTAGTCGTGCTTAAGAAACGGCGATTGACTCGCCATCTATCACGTTGGCACCTGAAAATATACCTCCGGCGAAAATTGGGTGTGTAGTGTGGTGCTACTACCTTCATACGTTTGCCTACCCCTTCGAGGACCTGGGGCATAATCGATAATGTGAATAAAACGCAATATTAAATTAAAAATCATATTTATTTTTCAAAAATCATACTACAATTTTACTAATACACAATGGCATCACATTGTTCGGATATTGGGTCCCAAAGTATAGGTGTTGTACTCAATACCAAACAAAAAAAATAATATTTTAAAGTTACAATTCGTCTTAACTAAAGGACACTTATTCAATTAGCTAAATAAAATAAAAAATACAAATTTCTTCCGAACTTGGCCGTCATACCGCCGCGTGACTTGTACCTAATATACAGCGTGCTTTAAAAAAAAAGAACAGTTGCTTAAATATGTCACAGAAAGAAAAAGAAAAGTTGACGTATTCCATCAAACCCACGTTCACTTCGAGGCAATATAATATTCCCTTTAAAACTCCTATAAACCAAATGTTCGATTTTTAAACACTAATATTTTGACATAATATAATTAAAATGAATTACCGTTTGGTGTCAAACACTAAATAACGCTATTCATAGTTAATATAAGACACTGGAGCAATGTTTTAAACACCAACTTAATGAAACGTAAATAATTAAAGTTAATTTACAAAAATGGACTTTATTGCAGCTGATATCAATGTGTAAAAATTATATTTTCCTAAAACAAACTACATAAATACAACGCTAGCACATAGGTTCGTGGTATAAAATATGCAGATTCACTAAGTCCTTAGCTAAAGAGTATCACATGAAAATAATAAAAAAGCTAAATCTATACCATAAACAGACATTTACTAAAACTTGTTTTTTAAAATAGGAGTAAAGGAAAAAAAACTCAAAAGTCGAATATCAAGCTATAGTGTTTTATAGCTAAACATTAATTGCCACAATATTTTCGTTAAAATTTGACTTAAATCTGAGATAAAATAAAACAACAATTACTATCGCTAATACAGCATAATACAATGCAGGAACTGTGTAGCGTCTATGGTCGCACTAACGCTTAAGTTAACGTTTTTTATCGATAGATGGCGACAGTTTGTATGCTTGGAATCAACTATAGATATAAACAATGAGTGAATGCCCGATTCGCGCAACCCGCAGTTCCGGGAATACTCGGAAAATAAAAAATAAACAATATTTAAAAAATACATTTGATCACTAGATAATAAAAATAAATATGTATTATTAATAGAGTACCTAAATACATATATGTGTCATGATTTCATTAAAACTATTTACATGCACGAGTTATTTAAAAATAAACGTGATTAATTTAATACAACTTTGGAGTCGGCACTAAAATTCACCAATTGATAATAAATTACATATTTATAGGTTTGTGGGTAGTATCTATACACCTCTGCCTACCCCTTCAGGGACCCCTGTGGGAAGGCGTGACGATATATATATATATATATATATTTAGTCGACATAGGGTAGGGAATTACAATTAATTGAATGAAACCTTTATAGATATTTTGCAACCGGCTGTTCACGCCTCCAGCTTAATACAGCTGAAGACGTGAACAGCCGGTCTTCTTGATCAAATATAAGTATGGATCCACTTACTCGACCCTGGAGTCTTTTCACACCCTTCTTGGAGACTCCATGAAAACCTGAACAGGTTAAACTTATTTGACTTTTAAGGTTGCTTATGGAAGTATAACGAACGATCTATCAAATTTATTAGAGAATCATGATCTTGCGAGCTTTGTCATATTGCTATTAGGTATTACATACATATTTACCTTACTAAGGATACTAATATATATTATAACATATATTCTAACAATCCCAAAAATCTAATTTTCACCAGAAATAAATGCAATATAAATAGTTATTTAAAAAATGACTACTTAAAAGCTACACTACCAATGTACTAATAATACTTTTAATACTATAATTAAGAAAGAACTGCTTCACCTCGCGTCTACAAGGAAATGTGAATGAATATTGAAACAGGTTAAATTGAACTTTATTTTCAAGGGCTTAAGTATTCTATCAGGTTGTTGTATACATTGAATATGTGACCCTCATTATGTGTTTTCCGAGTTCCTTATGTTATATGATTAAAGGTCTTGGGACAATTCCACACAAATTGACATAGTCCCAAATTAAGCAAAGCTTGTACTATGGTAACTGTACAACTATATAAAATATATGTAGATAGATGTGTACATAAATACATAGGTCGTCCAAGAGTAAGGTACAACTTGTGGTCACACAGACATCTGCCCTCATTGGGAATCGAACCCAAGACTTTAAGCTTCGCAGCCAGGAGCTGGCCGTCTTTTATTTGGCTATATTGGTTCATGTTATATAAATAATTGAAGGGTTGTTTTTAAGGGTTACTAACGACATTAAGCATCTGGGAGATGTTAGTCCAAAATACAAAACTACATATTTACAATCCCAAGATAACAAAAAATAGTGAAAATGAGATTTTTAGGATATTTTATTATGACTCAAGATATCATACATTTTAGGTGATAACCGAAATTGAGCTTTCAAACATTGACAATACGCGTAAAATTTGATTGCATCAACATGTCAATATAACAATCACTCAATTTTATTATTAAAGTTAAATCTAGCTATGTGGGTAGGCCTAAAAATCGACAATATCTGGTTTGAGCTGGTTACACAGTTATATTAAAAACGTGTACGAACGTACATAACCCCGTATCGATTTGTAAGTCTACAATTGATTTATACAAGCGCATAATATACAAGCGATAATGATACTTAAAACTATATTTACATGGTTTTATTTTGATTCACAGCACGAGTGGAACTGGTATCATGCGAACTCCTTTTTATATCGTGTTATTAAACTGAACGTATTTGTATTAATTCAGTTTCGACTTTAATAGGGCGCTACTATTGGTTATCTCATTTGGATCTTTTCAGAAGTTACCAGTCGTAGGGGTCGTTCATCGATCACGTAATAATTTAAGGCAACTTTTAAATCCCCCTCCCTAGTAAAACGTGGCGATGTATGAAGTTAAACTTCCCCCCCTTATTAAAACCATGTGTATGTTTGTTTGTGTATCTCACTAAAATCCCATTGTGATATTTCCGAACTCCCCCCTCCCATTTCGAACCTTACGTGATTAATGGACGACCCCTAAATGTTAGAAAAGACCAAAAAATACTGCGACATGACGTCTTACAAATCCGATTCCATATTTAAATTCATGGAATCCAGCAAGGAACAGTTATATATGGAGAATATTGTCAAAGGACCACGCCAAGTCAAATAAGACAGATTATAATTAGCGCGCCATTTCCCTGACAGATGTCACTTTCTCCTTATTCATAGTATCTTAGCATTGGCATATACTGAAGTAGTATTATTAAATACGCAATTTATTCCTTGATTCATTTTGTTGATATTTACTATAGTCAAGATTTAAATAACGAATAAAAAAGCTTTCGTCTTTTATTATCGGTTTTAGCCTGAATTATTTAACGTACTAATTTTATGGCAACATTACTAATGCTTGCATTTGATAGTTGAACAATAACGAGCATTTTTATATGCTTCCGTTCGATCCAGTGTGATATATAGTAAGGTTTATGTACTGTATTTTTTCTATTGTGTTTTAATATAAAGATTTTGAGGTTATGTAAGTTTGTGATGCTTTTTTTTTATACAACAAGGGTGGCAAACTAGCATGCGGTCTCCCTGATGGTAAGCGGTTACCGCTATTGCCAATGAGGCTATTGCCATCATTATTCAAGCGTGCGTAAGAGACGGATATATAGGCCATCTGTTAATACATGCCTATTGAATAAAGATGAAAACAATTTGGTACAGTCTCTGTTCTTTTGGAAGTATCTAAACATTAAAATTCACATAATATTTAAAATATACCTCTGTTTTGTCTTGTGTCATTGTTTCTTGAAAAAATTACTGCTCTATTCAATAATCTGTGGTATTTGTAAGGCAGTAAAAAAATGCCTAATTTTAGTATTTTTTTTTTTTTTGCATTACAATCCGGTACACTTATATTTTCGCGTAGTAGATTTTATGCTGTCAACATTCTGTCGTTCGCCGTGTTATGTCAAAACTAACTGTTGTAACGCAACAGATTAAATGAGGTAGGTTTGGTTCACCGCTGCCTGGGATTGGAACCGTTGAAGCTTCTCAGTTCAGTGTAAGGTTTTCTGGACAGTAATTTCACATCCTCACCACCTGAATAAGCCGTATATTCTCGACGCTTTTTGTACATCATTAGTCTGTAACAGAAAATACGGTAAGATTAAACATTTTGATTTGATGATAAATTCTTTATTTCACTTATGAGCGCCTTTTATCAATGTGATGAACTTAGCGAGAAAGGTCTGTTAGTCTAGACAGAACTGGTTCTACTCGCTCTGCATGCGCCAAGAGGGTGACAATTTTTACCACAATGGTCCCCATGACAGACTGTGGTGTGTGTGGAACTTTTTGTCGAAGAAACATGTCGGAAAAGTGCCAACCTGACAGTGATAATATCGCTTTCATAGGCACGCCTGTATCTGAACATGTCCTTTAATTTTCACTGAAACATATGCAGGTTACCTGAAATATATATTCTAAAACATATGCACGGTTCAATCTAACGTTTATTTACTTACGGTAGTTTTATTAACGTTTTGAGATAGATATTTCGCTTGGTACAAATAGTGCCGTCCACGTAGACGCGCCCCAGCAATTTCTAGTTGAAGGAGACGCGGGATGCGGGGATTATCAACCGAGTTTATTAATTGTAGTGTGCGTGTACACTCATAGGTAATCAGTGTGTACCGATAGTACTCAAACATTAGTGGAAGGTTGCACACTTACACTATAAACTATATATACTAATAGGGATGAACAGTAGGGCGCGTCTTCGTGGATTGCACTTATTATATATTCATCGTATTTGGCTTGTTGTGTCCAAAATATATTTTATCTTTATACACGTGGTATAGTAGCAGACTTTCTGTTCGCCCCAGATATATGTAGGCGTCAACGTGACAGATGGCGAGTCAGTTGCCATTTCTCAATCACGACCGTACGTACGTGTTAACGAGTGTACATACGACTTTTGACTCGCTAGCTGCCACATTAATACATTTCTCATCAGAAAAATCGAAACGCCTTGAAAATAATATTCATACATTTTTCTGATAATCCTTACAAAACATAAACTTGTAAGGTGTTTAGATTTTTCTGCTCAGAAGTACATATGTGGCGAAAAGGGAGCGATGCCAATCTTACATACCATTCGCCGCATAGATGGATCACACTCTATTTTATGGGGAGGCGAGAATGTATCATAATTATATTGGAAAGTGACATGATTTCCTTCTTTTAAGGAAGTTTTACATTTGTTTATGTGTAATGGCCGCTATACAAATAACCATATGTTTCATTTAACACGAATCCGAACAGAGTGGGGAATTAAATCTTTTATCAGTATGACAACTATACAGTGATAAGACTAGCTGTGCATACACGGTTCACAATGGTGATGATATAAAACGGCACGACATTAGAAATGAAAGCCGTGGTGGCCTAGCGGTTCTAGTAGTTCTAGTAGCCTGTGACAAAGATCGCAAGTTCCCGACTGTACCAAATTAGTCACACTACGAGCTTTACGGTCAAGGAAAACATCGAGAGGAAACCCGCATACGTCTGAGAAGCAATTCAAAGGCGTATGGTATAGTCGTGCTTGAGTAACGGCGATGGACTCGCCATCTGTCACGTTGGCACCTAAAATATATCTCTGGTGTATGTAGAACCTCTGTCTACGAAAGCGTGAGTATATATTATATGAGGACATTAGAAATCATTTATTTCTAACATCTATCACAAATCTTCTAATGAAATTGTTTTAGCGTCAAGGGTTCTCAAAACCGGCGAGCATGTAGAAGAGACTGATGAATGTGGACTAAGCGAAAGAGTTTTTAAGTCTAGAGAGAACTGGCGCTGTTTCTCTTTGCGGAAGGCAAAGCGGTAGGTTTGCTGTTAGCGATTCGGCATATATATTATTTAGTATGTAAGATTTTTCACGCGACCTCACAATTGTCCCTGTAGGGGTATGAAAAGTACACCTCAGCATACCATTTTGGGGACGAATGACGAAATATCAGTGTATACATGATAATGTATTACGTCATGTAAATATCATGGTTCATGGATAACTCATCCCTTTTAGGGACCGGAGAATTTAATAAAGGGGCTTTTCATTTAACAGATGTGCCTGTTGCCATCTCTCTGTCACGAAAGAAATAATTGAAGGGGCTTTTAATTTAGCAGATGACGTGCAGATCTCTCTGTCACAGCTTCCCATAGGTCTATTAAAATCTTCTCAAACCTTATCTTCCTCTGAATTTATTCCAGTAACGTGTATCAATTACTACACTTAACGTCAGAATACATACATACATACATATCATCACGCCAAGTCCCTAACGGGGTAGGCAGAGAGTATAGAGCGCCAATTCTCTCTAGACTTACATACCTCTTTCGCTTCGTCCACATTCATCAGTCTCTTCATAAATAATAATAACCTATTAATTTATTTATACCTGGGTCAGAACCTGCAATTTGGGCTTCGTAGGTTATTATTAAAACCACTTCACCACCGCGATACGTACATAATTAATGCCACACGGATAATGGATTGTTACGATACAAATAGCCCATAAAAGAGTTTGTTTGTTCAGTTGGACGACAGATGTCTCTCCTGTTTACTAATAAATACATTTTATAGTCTAGTCTTAGGTACTCGTATAACAAATGTATGTACATACGATCCGATTCATGTGACCTAGTTGAGTCAATTTGTCCAGTACGGGTAGGGAGTTCGATCCCAAAAGGAAAAAAAGTAATAATGTATTAATAAAATGTTCTTGGAAATATGGAAAGGATGACAGAGGAAGAAAAGGAAGGCAGGAGAAAACCACGTTCCAACTATCTAGATCAAATCGACTAATACACAATGATGAGAAAGTCAAGAGTACACGAAACGGAGGACCATGTATGAAAAGATTTATGGATGTGGATAAAGCGAAAGATGTCAAAGTCTAGAGAGAACTCACAACTCTCTCTGCTCACCCCGTGAAGGCCCCTGCTTACTCAGCTGGACGATATGAATGTATTCAATATTGTAGGTATTGCGCGAAACATAGTACACAATGTAGGGTTTTTTTATACCACACGGGTGGCAAACAAGCAAGTCCGCCTGATGGTAAGCGGTTATACATAATACAGGACGTGAAACACAGACGTGAAAGGTCAAGAAGATGACAGGACGATCTGGACAAGTGACTTGGTCAGAAGTACGGGTGGTGAAAGAAGGGAGGGAGAAGGCCTTTACACCCTCGCATCTTTTCCTATCTGTTTCTTGGAGAGCGTCTTTAGGATGACTACGAGGGCAGCACGAACTTCATCTGTCAACCGTGTGGGGCCTCTAGGTCGATTGCCTTCTATTTTTCAGTGACGATGGAGTTGCTGCCCTCTCTAACGATTTGCCCGAAGTACTTTAGGATCTTACGCAAGCAGATGCTGGATAATTTCGTAGTGACCTTGATAATTGTATTGCGTTATGTGTTTCTATATGCTTCGTACATACAGGGAGACTAGAGCCAAAGTTTTCTTTAGACAGGCCTGCTTCGTGTCTTCCACATATTTTTTCATTAAAAAGGCACTTCCTTACGGAACCCCAAACTGCAACCTTCACATACAACAGCCTTGTACGCCGGACTGAACAAATGAAAATCTATATATTAGGTAACACAATGATTTGATTTGTCAATGTACTCGACTTGCAACCTTATTTGTAAGGTCTTAAGAGCCCCGTCTTAATGTTTGCTCTACCGAACCAAATAAGCACGTTTCCTTTAAAAGCATTTTGCAATGACTATAGAAACGACAAACATGAAACGATAAGGCCGTATAAATATGAAGGTAGCTTTGTAGGTCTGTCTGCTTTGTTTTCACACCCAACCGCAACATAAGTTTTGGTCATGTAGATGGGATTTTGGAAAAAAACATGGCTATTATTCGTCGTAAAAATTTAACTATTTAAATATAAAATTTTCTTGTTTTATGTATGTTTTGTATTGTAAGCAACGACCTATTGTCGGGCCTACGCTGTTCCCCCATACTTAAGTACTATTGCTGTAACATAATAATATTGTTATTGTATACCAAATGATTGAGAGTAACCATGGAGTTTCTTGCCGGTTCTTCTCCATGAAAACGACCAACCCGAACCGTGCACCATTTTCGACGTTTTATAAGTGCCTACCTAGGCCTATGTGAAATAAAAATATTTTGATTTTTAACTTGAATTGGTGCAATAAGGGTTGAAACTTGTTCAAGTGATCACCTAATGTTTGACCTTTGTCTTTGTAGGACCAATGTATGTGGACCTGTTTTAATGGAGGGGACATGGAGATCTTCAAGAAGCGTGTGAAAAGATTCCTGGAGGAGTTGCAAGCGTCCATAGGCGGCGGAAATCGCTTGCCATCACGGACCCCGGATCGTAAACAAAAAAACTGATTTAATATATTTGCGTGATTTAGATGCATTAATATATTTACTGAACTTCACTTTAATATGCGTGTATAGTGGTTATGCCTGAACACTTTTTATGGGGCGTCAATCAATTGGAATTTGAGGGCACCAGATATACCCAACTAATATAATAAATAAGAAAGTTTGTGAGCATGTATGTCTGTTGCTCAATCGCACCACTGAATGCTGTTGGCCGTAATTTTATAAAATTACGTACAACAGCATTGTTGAACAGTTAAAATTTGGCACTTGGATTAATACAAGGGATTATCTTATTTCAGGGCGAAATCTACCAATTAAATAAAAATTTACGTGATCGAAACCGCGAGGAACTAATAATAATAAATACCTGGGACAAATCCACACAAATTGACCTAGTCCCAAATTAAGCAAAGCTTGTGTTATGGTAACTAGACAACGATATATTTACTTATAAAGATAGATATATACTTCAATACATAGGACATTCAAGACTAAGCCACAAATATGTGCTTCTTTTTCGACGTTTTATAAGTGCCCACCTAGGCCTATGTGAAATAAAAAGATTTTGATTTATTTCCGTGTTCATCACACAAATATCTACCCTCAGCGGGACTCGAACCCGCGACCTCAAGATTCGCAGTCAGGAGCACTAACCACTTGACCAGACGGTCGTATATATAATAGTATAAGAATAAAAACTACGCAAAGTCACGGGCAACAGCTGTATAAATATGTATGTATATAGGTACATACAGACACAAAAGCGCGTTCGAATTCACGCCACAAATTTTAGTATCCGACATTATACAGGCTGCGCACAATACAATAAGAATACTATGCACTAAGCGAAATTGCATTTTATCATGAAAACAAACTTTTTTTTCTGATAAGCCTACTAATATGGTTATCACTTGCACGTTGCATAATATCATTTCTTTCTTTAAATATTTCATTTAAGCTCACAAGGGCAACCCGAAGGGGCAGGCAGAGATGTAATACAGCAATATATTGGTGCCAACTTTTTTATAGTGTTTATTATCCCTACTAATATTATAAATGCGAAAGTAACTCTGTCTGTCTGTCTGTTACCTTTTCACGCCTAAACTATTGAACCGACTTAAATTTTCGAAAAGTTTGTATGGAAGTTTAGTAAATTTTTAAGCTAGAAGCTTGAAGCTTGTTTTTTAGGCTCTTGATTACATATAAATTAATATTACATTAAAAGTTTGTAAAAATGTTACCCTTAAGGGGGTAAAAAAAATGCTTCCTAATATCACTTTTCCGCGCGGACGAAATCGCTGGCACAGCTAGTGTTTAAATAAAAATAATAATATGTAACGCAATAACAACACCCTATATACGATCTGTGGACGTAAAGCTGAATTGTATCATATAATTACGACCGCTACTGCGAGATACAGGGAATGTTAGTTTGTTAACGAGTAGTGCAGTATAGGACACGGCGCAGCGCAGACGCGTTCAAAATAAAAAAAACGCAAGTGATCTCGGTTAGGGAAAACTGTTTTATGGCGACGGAATAAGGTATGATTTTAGTAATTACATTAAATCTAAACTTAATTATATATCTACTGGGTGAACCCGCGGGCTTATTCACATTTAAATTCTTATCAAATCATTAATATTTTATTCACCGTAAAGCAGCAAATACTTATTGAACGTCACATACTAAAATATATCTCTGGCGGAAAGTGGGTGTGTCTATCTATAGACCTCTGCCTACCCCTTCGGGGACCCTTGTCGGAAGGCGTGAGGATATATATACATACTAAATATAAAGCTAAAGTTACCACCGTTTTCAAGAAACAAAGCATGTTAAGTGAATTACTAGCTGTGACCCGTGGTTGCACCCGCTTAAATATTACTTTATTATTATTTTTTTCTTAAATTGAACACTGTTTGTTAATCATGCTAACAATTTATGTCTGTGCAAAATTTCAATCAATTACGTTTAGTAAATGATTCGATTTTTACGTGAATGGGATACCTAGTTTAGCATTTGTAATGTTTGTCTTTTGTCATTTGTCTGAATACTGCTCTACTTCTTTGGGCGGTAAAACATTAAACTAAGTTAAAATTCTTCCTTTTGAATCACTTTTTTCATTGGTGTCCGCATGAAGATCCGTTCAATGAATTCCTCACGATGTTTCCCTTCACCGAAAAGCCCTCGTTGTAAGTCAATGTATTCTTATAGAATATTCAACTTCAGTACAGAAAAAAATCTGATAGGTACAAACCACCGGGGTTAGAACCTGTAATCATGACGTTTGAGCCACTCGGCCCCGACTAGCAACCGTTTCAACATATCTTTGTATTATATAACATGTACATAGGTACGCAAATAATCTTGCAAATTTACGATTTCAAACTATGCAGGTAATTGTACGACCCGAGTCGACAAGAATGCAGCTTATGATTGTGACAAGATAATTTAATAGTAATATTTGAAATTCATACATATATATTATCACATCTTGCCTCAAGAGTCCCCGAAGGGGTTGGGAGATATATTTCTGGTGTCAAAGTGACAGATGGTAAGTCCATCGCCGTTACTCAAGCACTATACATACGTATGTGAATTCCTTCTCAAACGTATGCAGGTTTCCTCTCGATGTTTTCCTTCACCGTAAACCACGTGGCATCGTAAAACTAATCACATCAATGAAGTTCTGAAAAACTCATTGGTACAGTCGGGATTCGAAGCTGCAATATTTTGTATTTTTCTTAAGTTTGTGAGTATGTATGGATGTTTGTTACTCAATCACGCCAGAACGGCTGAACAGAATTGAATGAAAAAATGGCACAGAGACAGTCTATTAGCTGGATCAACATATAGGGTATGTTTTGTTCCGAAATTATTTTCGCAAAAAAAATCTTGATTAAATTATAATAATGAAATTTTAACGAGGGTGAAACTCGGTACGAACACAGTTAGAGCGAACTTACATTTCATCGGATTGATAGTGTGTGAGTTAACGCGTACATATAAAGAAACTCGGCCATTTTAAATTAAGTATACATATACTGTTGTAGAGTGCTATTGTTCTGATAATGAGTACATTCAACCCTTAATTGACAACTGCCAAGAACGATGTATCATCTCGACACACGCATGTAGATAAATTAGTTGCATGTATATAAGTATAAAAAGTAATGCATTCAGACTTCCCACTGGTCCAGTGGTCAGAGAACCTGACTGCGAATCTTGAAGGCGCGGGTTCGATTGCCGCTCAGATTTACAGAGACAGATATTTGTGTGGTAAAAATATTAGTTCCTTATTCTCGGATGTCCTATTGTTTCTATCTAGATTAAATGCATATATCTAGATAACTTTCCGTTAAATTTTATGATAAAAGATGCAAATCAATCATAATTCATTAGCAAATTACTGTAAGTACGAGGTATAATTACATTCTTTTGTTTTCAGGAAAAGCAGTCTACAGTTTTACATTGACTAATTTAAGTATTAGTTTTCATAATCATTCAATACATCACATGATGAAGCGACATCTGTTGAAAATGCACGGGTAACTTTCTTACCTTTTAGTTGTAAGTCGGACATAACCTACAAATGTATCAATTGAATTTGAATGATTGAATTTTTAACGTAAATTATGAATATTGAAGATAAAAGCAATGGATGTTATGCAAAATCTGGAGAAAGGTTAAATACGTTACGCTAAGTGGTTGCTAATTAGCCTACCTGCATACGTTTGTAAACGCATGAAGTGAAGCGATGCATCCTTTTTAAAGCCTTAATTGGGGTAACTTTTTTCCTATATTATGTGTTAATAAACCTCTTTTGCGCCTTGCGTTTCATTTGAACCCTATGTATAGAAAAACTAACCGTCTGAGTCAGTGTTTCATGATCTTTCTATACTGAAATATTCTGAAGTTCGTCAGAAAATTCCTACAAGAAAGTTGTACTTACTCACACAAACTTAACCGCCTCTAACTTATAATCTACTAATATATCACGCCTTCGCACAAGGGTTTCCAAAGGGGCAGGCAGATGTGTAATATTCTACTATATTTTTGTACATATAATTGATATAAATACATATATTCATTATCGTCGCCGATTTGCCGAGTCGCTCAGGTTAAGAGAGGGTTCGCATTATACACATTTTTCAGTATTTTCATACTTCATGTATACCAGATATTATTACACCTACACCTTGTGTAGGTGTAATAATATCTGACCACCTATATTACACCTTGACAGTCTTGACACAAAAATTACACTAGATATAAATATTTAATAATCGAATCCACTACTTAAGTACAGTGATTAGTCACACCACGAGCTTTACGGTGAAGGAAAACATCGAGAGGAAACCTGCATAAGTCTGAGAAGAAATTCAAAGGCGTATGTATAGTCGTGCTTGAGTAACGGCGATGGACTCGCCATCTGTCACGTTGGCACCTGATATACCTCTGGCGGAAAGTGGGTGTGTGGGTATTACCTACACACCTCTGCCTACCCCTTCGGGGACCCTTGTGGGAAGGCGTGAGGATATATATGAGGAATCCTAGTGGATTCCTCATATATATCCTCACTACCTTTAGAGGCACTACCACAAGCCATAACCAGACCGTTACCACAATCACACCACACCACACAAAGAGGCTATTTATTTTCACCTCGCGTTGATGGTGTAGAAAACAAAACTTGACAGTAAAAAAAAACAGAAATTGAGCGTTGAGCATCCGCTTGTGAATTGTACCACACGTTCAAAACGATGTGCAGATAACGAGCCGTGTACTTAAACCTTGTAAAGCACAGTAATGATAATGAGAGTGATTGTGTGGGTTGAGCGTGACACAATTGCTATAATTATCAAGGACATGCAGGTGCTGAGAGATACATACGAACCTACAATGTATACATACATACATACGTGATCTATAAACATACATCTATACTAGCTGTCCCACCCAGCTTCGCCCGGGTGAAAAAGTAAAATTTCCTGAAACGATCGCAGCGCAACCTATCGGGTCTAATTGTGATGTAAGCTATCCTATCTTTCAAGTTGGATCAAACTGCACACGGTGTGCAAATTTGATTGAAATCGGTTAAGTAGTTTAGGAGCCCATCGCAGACAAACAACGTGACACGGGATTTATATATATTAAGATGTATATATTATATTGTCTGTACGTGTGTATATCACCGAACTCCTTCTAAACGGCTGGACCGATTTAAATGAAATTTTCTGTGTGCCTTCAGATTGGAGAAAGGTTTCGTAGCTTTTATTTCATCACTCGAGCGAAGCCGGTCGGGACAATTAGTATAAATATAAAGAGCCGTTGTTCGAGTAGTTGCAACACAAATATTGCAAGTTCGGATCCCGACTGTACCAATGAGCTTTCTGTACAGTGATTAGTCACACCACGAGCTTTAAGGTAACTGAAAACTATCGAGAGGAAACCTTTGTTTAGGAACAGGCAGTCCTTTTCAAACGTCCATGTAAGTATGTATGCATTAATACTCAAACGTTAGCGTTTACAATTTCCTCATTCATTCATAAATATTTTTTTTAATTAAAATTAAATAAACTTTATTGCAAAACGTAAGCGTAAACTTGGCAGTATCAAATATTAAGATAATTAACCTAATTAGTCTGAAAAATTAAAACTGAATTCACTAGTTTAACTTCAGGGTAGCATAGCTAATTAATTCATTAAAAATGAAGAAATAATGTGCTTTCGAAACAACGGAAAAAGTTTAATTAGTCATTAATTTCAGCTATCACATTTGTAGTCAAAACCACGCGTACTTTATTACTACACTAGCTGTTCAACCCAACTTCGCTTTCGCGTGAGGAAATCAACGTGATGATGGGTATGTTATTTGTAAGAAAACTCATGACGCAAGTAAAACAATTCACTCGACAATGAACCTTATAACATGATATAAAGGGTGCATATTGGTGAAGATAGCAAAGGTAAATATTATACATTTAGATTAGTGTACAGTCAAAATAAATATTTAGTTGTATCATGAAAGTTTTCCATTGAATGAGGAATAATGAGACAAGACTTAGAGTGGGCATGACTTGAGCAACGATTGTGGTGTAATTTAAACATTTGGTAGGGACAATGGCCAATGCGCGCAGTAAGATCATACTGCGTCAAAGAGTTAACAGTTTCAGCTATTAAGGCGATATTATGTCATTAAAGGTGGGTATGCCATGAGTTTTAAAGGAATAACGACCTTTTTGGAAACTACTATTATTCTTTACTAGCTGTGCCCGCGACTTCGTCGGCGTGGACGGCTTTTTATCTTTCTTAACATATTTGATTTTCAATAAAATGTATCCTATGTTACTTCTAATACCTCCAAGAATATGTGTACAAAGTTTTATGATGATCGGTTAAGTAGTTTTTACGTGAAAGCGTAACAAACAAACTTACATTCACATTTATAATATTAGTAAGGATTTAGCATAAAACGATACGAGACATTAACTTGACACGTAACAGTTTTTATATTGTATGTCGTAGTTTAATGCGCATTTAATTTGTCTATATATAGATACATATAACATATGTAAGTAAGTCTAGAGAGAACTGGCGCTTTAAACTCTGCCTACCCCGTTAGGGACTGGATGATATGTATGTACATATACATATATGAATAATAATGGCTATCTGCCAGTGAAAATCTCGTCAAAATCAGCGCAGCCGTTTCGGAGATTAGCCGGAACAAACAGACACACAGAAATTTTATAAATTGTGTTTATATCAATCACCTAGAGTATATACTTTTATGTGCATACTAGCTGTGACCGCGACTTCGTCGGCGTTGGCGGCTTCTTTTATCTTTCGTAATTTTTTTTTTTTAATAAATAGTATCTTATGTTACTTCTAATACCTCCAAGACTATGTATACAAAGTTCTATGATGATCGGTTCAGTAGTTTTTACGTGAAAGCGTAACAAACAAACTTACATTGACATTTATAATATTAAGTAAGGATAACTATTACTTTTATATTATTTTTAAGAATATATTTCTAGTGAAATCCGGAGAAGGCAGAGGAGAAATAGCAACCACATTCCGGCGATATATATTTAGGAAAATCACATAGGAACCTAACCCTGCATTTCGCTGCTACTCAACCACATAGCTTATAGCATTGATGTAAAAAAGAATAGATACGTCTTACCGCGCTCGGCTTGGCTAACTCAACACAAGCTAATTGGCTTGAGTCAACTTAGTCGCAGCTTGACTGGCAATGACGTAGCACTTATTCAGCATTTAGGAAAAATGGTGTTTAGAAACTGCAGAACATATACTGGACGAATGTAAAAAACAAGAAGATGTGTCTTTTCATTTGTAAGTAATGTAAATTTGTTTTATCTAACAAAAATACGAAAATTTTACATTAAATTTTAATCTGAATTAACTCCTGCGACGATGCCACTGCGCCCTCGCGCGAACGAGACAAGTAGCGCGTTACGTTTAAGAGCGAAAGAGAGGACGTTTAGAGCTCGACATATTGGCACGTGGCTGTGCTGTTATCCCTTTCTGACAACGAGGATTCATATACTTCGTGTTCTTTTAATCTCATCAGTGTGCTTAATGCCGTTGTGTGAGTTGTGTATTGTAGCTATATGTAGGTATAGCATTAAATTTGCCATGTTTATACTTCATATTCAAGGAGTATAACGTCTCCATAGATAAAACCTCATTGGCTTATAGTATATTCACGCTTTGCCATAAGTGCCCTCTTAGGGGAAGCAGAGGTATAAAAACACCTTTTCGCCAGAAATATATTTAGGTGTCAACGCGACAGATAATAAATAACTTGGGGCAGTTCCACACAAATCGACATAGCCCCAAATTAAGCAAAGCGTTATGGTAACTAGACAACGATATATTTACTTATAAAAATAGATATGTTAGTTAGTTAGTTATCCTCACGCCTTCCCACAAGGGTGCCCGAAGGGGTAGGCAGAGGTGTATAGGTAATACCCACACACCCACTTTCCGCCAGAGGTATATTAGGTGCCAACGTGACAGATGGCGAGTCCATCGCCGTTACGCATGCACGACTATACATACGCCTTTGAATTTCTTCTCAGACGTATGCAGGTTTCCTCTCGATGTTTTCCTTCACCGTAAAGCTCGTGGTGTGACTAAT
>JACCPG010000791.1:21366-46463 GCA_016069955.1 Drepana arcuata | reverse complement strand
TATTTCTCGAAAGCTTACGCTCCTACGTAGTTTGAAAATCAAAATTGCCTTGTAATTCTTCCCACTGAATTCCGAGGCCGTACTCGAAATGCTTCTTCTTATGGGCTAATCGAGGTGATGACTTTAACTTTGAAAAGTTCAAATTGTTTCATTAAACATGGAAAAGTAAATACTTATTAGTAACAAGCTGTACCCGCGGTTCCATCTGCCTTAAAATCAAACATATATAATTCCAGTTCAGCTCACTTGGGATACAATATTAAACTACATACATATAAAACTTCCCCTTGAATCACTAGATGAAACCCGTACGGAAATCTATTCATTATAGGTCAATCGCGAATAGAAAGTCAGATTGACGAAGCGAGAGACTTTGTTTTATTTAGAATAATATGTAATTAAGTAAAAAAAAAAATACTCACCCGATTTTTCCGTATCAGGAATAGTGTCCAGGCTCTGATATCTGGCCTGGAAGTCTGGACACAGCAGTTCTGGCAAGTGATTCTCGATATTGGCGCGCTCCAGGAACCATACCAAATTCCAGTATACTATTGGATGCGATTCGACGAACTCTGGTTCGGCTAGACATGAGTCGCCTTCTCTCCCTATAGAATAAATACAGTTTCTAACCGACTATTGTTAATGGAAGAATACCGCGGAGAACAGTACATCAACCATCATGGCAAAGTGGTCTTAAGGTGAACGAATTAATGTATGAATCTCATTAATTCGCTATAAAGTCAAACTGGTATCTGCGGTAAACTGGATTTTTTATGTCATGCCAAAGAACATATTTAACATGTTCTTTATCTAATAGATACGAAGGAATGTTAACGAATACCTATACATACATACCTAAAATAGATTCAAACTCCTTCCTGAGCACCAAGGGGTTCAAATAGGGCACGCTTAGTGTCTCCGCTTGTGTCTGGCCCGTACGCATTATCTATAAAAAGAAAAAAAAACTTTTTAATCTAGTAGACGAGAAAATGTGATTTCTCCACAGTGTACATATGTGCATCACTAGGGCAAATGCATTTTTTTAAAGTACCGATAAATGGTATCAATAATAAAATAAAAAAAATATTTTAGAGCAAGGAAAGAAATTAAAGCTTGTAAAATCAACGTTGTAAGCTCGAACCCCCCCATTGTCGGGTGCAATGATTTTTTTTTCTGAATTTAAGTACAGATATTAATGGCTTTACGGTGAAATTAAAACATCATGAGAGAGAGAATCTGCTAGCGAAACGACGGTGGAAACTCGCCATCTGTCACGTTGGCAATAAAGTTAACACGCCATATGTAGAGCCCTCATCTCTGGCCGAAAGAGGATGTTGTTACACCTCTGCCTAACTCTGCAAGGACTACTGAAAATGCGTGAAGATATAAAACTAGCTGTCCCGCCCAGCTTCGCCCGGGTGAAAAAGTTTAACTTCCTAAAACACGATCGCAACGCCACCTATCGGGTCCAATTGTGATGTAAGCTATCCTATATTTTAAGTTGATTCAAACTGCACACGGTGTGCAAATTTGATCGAGATCGGTTAACTTATTTAGGAGCCCATCTTGGACAAACAACGTGACACGTAATTTATATACATATATTAAGATGTTGTATGTACCTGAACGGATAGCAGCGGTACAGTGTGTCGGCCGCAGGCGGTACATCGCGTGTTGAGGTTGGAGTCGTCGGCGGCCCAGCCTGCCATGATGTCCTCGTCGTACAACAGCGCCAGGCACTGGTGGCACTGCGAGCACGACCACAGGCGCACCACCACTGCCGGCGTTGACGACGCCTTCGTGTCCTAGTAAACACGAGGCAACTCATTGTGACACAAACTAGTTTTGCCGACAGTTCTAATGGTCTGTTGGTAAAGAGCATCTACCGACACATAATGAGGCTGCGCAAGCCTGCCAGCCTGAAGTGAAAAGTGGTGCCAGGAGGTCAGACAAGTACACAAGATGGCCGTCAATCTATACTAATATTATAAAGAGGAAAGATTTGTATGTAAGTTTATTTGTAAGGAATATAGGCTATTTTAATTGCAAGAAAAAAAAATATGCCAAAATGTTTAAAAAATACATGTCCACCCGTGCGAAGCCGGGACGGGCCCCTAGTTGTAAATAAAATTTATCTCATTAGTGAATAAGAAACTGTTTTCCGAAAATCAACGATCTTATAGATTGTAAAAATAAAAATAGTCATAATTGGGTTACGCGCGAATATCATGAATGAATAGGGATTACTTACATTATGTTGTGGATAGAGGTTGTCTGGCAGTTGCGACATGAGAGTGGCGAGCGAACCGCGTTCCATAGAACACGCCAAATCTGCGTCGCTTGATGCTCGACGAAAACCTCCGCCAACCCACTCTGGATATATAATAAATAAACTATTTAGAATTATATATATATATACATTATAGAAATATATTATTTAGAATTAATTTATATGATTACATTACAGTCGTATTAGTACATTACAATCGTATATGATTTTGAGATTGAATTGACAAGGGTGTGAACATAAATCTGTAGAAACGGCAATGCACGAGTATACCCTTGGTGCTGCAAGCGTCCACGGGCGGCTGTAACCACAAACAAGCATTCATTGTTTGCCACCTCGATAGTGGAAAACAAGAAAATCTCTAGCTTATTTATTTATTAACAAGGCTTAAAATGGTTGAGACATTTATACATACATATCACCACGTCGAGTCCCTAACGGCTACCCCACAGAGAGAGGAAGCCGCCAGTTATTTCTACTTATATACGTCTTTCGCTTTCGCTTCGTCAACATTCATCACGAGAAGAGGCAGAGGAAGACCTCGTTTCAAGTACCTGGATCAAATCGATCGGACGCTCAAGGACGGGAACGTCAAGAGTACTCGAAACCGACGAGCATGTATGAAGAGACCGATGAATGTGGACGAAGCGAAAGAGGTATGTAAGTCTAGAGAGAACTGGCGCTTTATACTCTCTGCCTACCCAGTTAGGGACTCGGCGTGATATATGTATGTATGTAACATTCATCAGTTTCTTCATACATGCTCGCCGGTTGCGAGTACACTTAACGTCCATTAAGACATTTATAATAGCTATAAAAAAGGATAATAATATAAGCGCTCACCGTCTGGATTAACCTCAGAAGATCCATCAGTAGAATCTTCCTCTGCGATCAGACTACTGAGCGCGCTCGTGGCATTCCCTATTGCTCCTTTGACTGGTGTGGAGTTAGCGGAAATGACCTCCTTCATTTCATCGAACTTCTTAGCCATGCTCGTAGCAGCTGACTTGAGACTGCTGAGGCCACTTTGGAGGAGCTCGTTGGATTTCTTGCCGGCTATACTGGTCGGGCTAACGTAAAGGAATTATACTTTTTAAAGCCTTTAAATTTACGGCTAGCAGTCATTAAATACACCGCGAGCTTTCGGGTAAGGAAAAACATCGACAGAAACCCCGCATGCGTTTACGAGAAAATTCTAAGCTATATGAATAGCTGTGCTTGAAGAACGGCGATGGAATACTACTAATAGAAACAATATATTTTTTAATAATAAAAAAATATATTCCTATCAATATGTTGTCTAAAACAACCATGCGTTTCAAAGGGTGCAAACTATTTGAAAAATAATTATCGCTACCTAATTGAAACTTATCCTTTTTAGGCCGCTGTAATTATGTTTTTACAAACATATTTTTATTTCGGCGATGGACTCGCCATCTGTCACGTTGGCACCTAATATACCTCTGGCGGAAAGTGGGTGTGTGGGTATTACCTATACACCTCTGCCTACCCCTTCGGGGACCCTTGTGGGAAGGCGTGAGGATATATTATTTATTATTATTTTTATTTCATTAATTAATTTATTTATTCAATGAAGCGTAGGTAATATCTACATGAACTACTCAATGTAACCCCCCTGTAATAGGGCATTGCAATCAATTATGTGAGCGAGGGGTTATACTATTGTCAGTGTACGTAATACTTATATAATCTCGGTGTAAAGTTTATGAATTACTTTGGAATGGTATACATTAGATCTGCTTGGTAGCAAATGGTTGCGATACTCACCTGAAGTAATTCTCGATCATCGCTTTGCTGATTTTCATATTTTCCTTGCGCAACGATAGTCTGGCGGGCGAATAGCGTCTAAGAAACAAACAGGCAAGCGTACTGGCGTGTTGGTGCAGTTAAATTAAAATATATTTGCGCTTTTATTGCAACTTAAAAACTTTGACGACATTTTTAATTAAACAATAGATAGGTACCTAGGTACTATACTTGCATTAGTTACTTAGGTATATGTAGTGTTACATAATATTATGATACATTTTTATCATAACATTATACAAGGTTAAATATTTTGATGTACAGTCCAAAAACCTGTCCAAAAGTTATATATTAATTAATTAATTAATAATTATAAGGTTTCATTAAAACTGTCTAAAGATTAGTGTATGTACATATGTAGATCAGTGTTAACAAGTACACATAACTTGTAATATGAATTTTTCATAGTTTCATTGCTGAATGCGTAATCAAAAATGTCGTCTAATAACATAAGGGCTGAAAAAATTAACACAACAAAATAGCTAGAAATACACACAGTATTCCTTAGATGCTTCACTAAACATGCGGACGCGACACATTAGTATGTAATGTAGTCAAATAAAATAGCAGCTACACAACTCCACATCGATACAATTAAACATTTTATCGTGTTTTGGTGTATAATAAAATTACTGTTTCCGAGAAAAGAAAATGCTTTAAGTTACACCAAAACGCTGCTTTGTTAAAAAAGACATCAAACTCACCCGAAGCTAATTTTAAGGGTGTTTCCAAGACTGACGAGGCTAGAAGACAC
The DNA here is from genome assembly GCA_016069955.1 of Drepana arcuata. Taxonomy (NCBI): domain Eukaryota; kingdom Metazoa; phylum Arthropoda; class Insecta; order Lepidoptera; family Drepanidae; genus Drepana; species Drepana arcuata. The sequence continues at coordinate 41,595 of JACCPG010000791.1, read as the reverse complement.
AGTACCTGCAGGCGCCGTCTCGCTTCTGTGCAGTTTCCTGACGGAGAGGAAACTATCGAGGTTATCGTGCTCCAGTGTGGGGCGGGACTAGCGGTACTGTGTTAGCGGGCGGTACTGTCAGAGTGCTAGGGGAGGGGGGTGGTTTGGAGGGCAACTTTACTAATACTATCTCGATACAGGCGTGTTAATTTTAAAGGTTGACGCTTGTACTCTTGCAATCATAATTCAAATAAGAGTTGGTAGCTTACTCATAGATAAAGTTGGTATATTAGATAAAGGGTTATTTGGTTTTCAAGGATTCATTTTAGAGAGAGAATTTGTGACTTATTTATATTATTACGAAATATAACTTTGAATGCTGTCTGTCCTGTCTGACATTTTGAATAATGATCCCATCCCATGGTTTGCATGGCCCGTGGTCGACGGTAGTTTATAGACGTAATGTATGAATAACAAGATTGTAAAACTATTATTTGCATCTCTTTAGGACAACGTTTGCAGCGAGATATGCAATTCAAAAATACTTTTAAGGATGTAGTGCTCTAAATAGGTTTAATGGTTGTACTGCAATGGAATGGTCCTACATAATACTAACTAACTACTACAAGTTAATCGAAATCGAAAATATTGTCCTTTAAAAAAAGTAATTTTAAGGCAGAATATGCATTTTTAATATCACAGCTTTTGTTAACTTATTAAAATTTGTAAATTAAACTGATAGGTTAGCAACACATAGAACATGTTTTATTCCAGGAAAAATCCACCAAATGAATCAAATTTACGCGGGTAAAACCGCGCTCACATCTACTTAGTAATAAAGGAATCTGTGTACCCAATATGTTCCTCGGGTGGATCGTCCTGGAACGAAGAGCGGCGGTGGAACAGCTTGGGGCTGACGCTGAGCTCGTGGCGGGGGGCCGGGGGGCCGTCGGGCGCCGGCCGGGCGGCGGGCGGGGGGCTGTCCGCGTCCAAGCGGAGCGCCCCCAGCGGGTCGTCCGCTAGCACCGGCGTACGGGGAGACACCCTACATACAAACACAACTCTTTATTAACCTCGAGTGTTTACATTTAACAAATAAACTAAAAAAAGGTAGGGTAGCAATTGATGAACATGTTCATCTCTTGTTGGACAATGACACAATTTATGGTTAAATAAAAAACATTTACCCGTTAGTAACCTTCTTTATATACCGTAATATAAATATGGGAAATCCGACCCAGAAATCCATAAAGCTACTTTCTAATGGCGGTGAGTATAAATAGGCAAAGACAAAAAAAGTTCAGTCCATTTTCCTTTCATATGTATTTTACCGATTTAGCTACTAACGAGAATGTTGTCATCAATAAAACATTTTGGATCTGTATTATTCTTAATGTGAAAACATTTATGGCTGGATGGCACTATGCGAGAAAAGACGTAACAATAAAATTATCCTCTACATACTTGAGTGGTGAAGTGTTAGACGGATCTATCAACTCGGCGGCTGCCGCTTCCTTCTCTGGCTCTTCGGGGAAACTGAGCGTCCTCGAACACCTCGACTTTGATGGACCTATAATAACATCAATGGTGACTATCCAAACAACATATATATAGTTTTTAAGGGTAGGCTGATACACAGTTTTTGAAACTAGAACTTTACTTATAACCAGTTCACAAGATAGTAGGCTATCGACAAATTAAAATTTAGTCCGAATGTACCTCTAACTGCAATCATTATAAAACAATGTACATGATTAAGATCTCGATAGAGTACGAATTCTACACACTACACTACTACTGTTCAGGAATTATAGGAGAATAATAATAGTATAAGTAAACTATATAAGTACAATAGTTAACTATATTCTTAAGTATCACTTTATTAGAGAACTGGCGCTCAACTTTCTCTGCCTACCGCGTGAGAGACTGCATGATAATATTTTATAAATATTACAGCACCTTTTTGCATTGCACATATGTGTCGTAGGCCGTATTCTTGGAAATTAAAGAGATAGCATACACACATAATAGAAGATTCATTGTTCAGATAATCAGATTACCGCATAGGTTGGTGCTAACTAAATTAACATACATACATACATATAAACACGCCTCTTTCCCGTAGGGGTAGGCAGATACCACTTCTTTCCACTTGCTACGATCCTTACATACTTCTTTCGCTTCGTCCACTTTCATTATTCTCTGCACACATGCTCTTCGGTAAATTAACCTTTATGATAAATGGAATAGAGAACAAAGAGGGAGTTATGAAGTCGATATCTCACCTGTGCCGAACGCTAGCCTTTGCAAGTTTTGCACAATCTGTGCATCGCCAGCAAAGCTTTCTGATCTTGTCAATATACGTAGATCTGACGGGCTGTCGGGGCTCACATGGATTGTCTGCAAATTCATATTATGTTGTGTATTCTTATATCACTACGGTGAAAGACAACGTGCGGCCAACTTGATGGTAAGGGGCTACTGTCGCTTGCGGTCTTGGTTTATTTAATATAATAATCTAGGCATATCACACACGTGTTAATCCTAATTAAGGCAGAGTTTCTACCCCGAGATAGTAATGGTACTATAAATAGATTGCTCCAAAGATAGAGACCCACGTGTTACTCATTTGATCAATAAATATCGCTAAATATATCCTGTCTGTGAATTTTTATCTGTGCATTATCATTGCCAGTACACAACTTACATTCTTATTTCAAAATGTGAACAATAGTTATTTACCTGTCGTTTTTCCGTGATAGTCAATGGGGACTCTGGCTCTTCATTTCCTAAGGAATTACTTCTAGGCCTCGCAGTTTCACTCAAATCTGGATTCGATGGTACGCCTGAAAAAGTTAACACAGTATAATTAGTATCGTCGAATATTCCTTCTTATATTCTATAAATTCCTTCTTTCTATACTATAAAATGCGCCAAAGTGCATTGCCGCAGGTTCCTTGATCGCTGTGCTACAGAAAATGTCATCATATTTCTCGTCTTTCTATGGCAAAGCGCTCAAGTGATATGCCGGCTGCTGTTGCTATAGTTACCAGATATCAATATGCCAGCGGTAGCGGAGATGGCGTGCCCATGCGCCTGCGCACGTTGAGGCGCAGTACGCACGATGTTCCCGCGCCGACACAGCGCATCGAACGCGTTCGAGCGCGCTTCTTGCTCGCGCCCGCAAGCTGTAAGTATACATTGTACATATAATATAAATAAAAAAAACACTTAACTAGTAGAGCACTCGTCCGTCTCCCAGGACAGCAACAAAGTAGTCATAATGTATGAGTCTCTTATCATATTGTATCCAATATCTAGATTTGTAAGAAGCAGGACAAATTGAATAAAGTATTCGTACTTTATGACTCATCAACATAGTCGTAGTTAATTTACGTGTTAAAGGGTGAAATACCGAAATATGAATGAAGTCAGTACCAGAGTCAAGACTGCTCCTGCTGAGGGCGGGCTCGTAGGCCGCCATACCAGCCAGGCTGTGTAAATCCACGCCGTCACCCACCGCCGCCGCCGACCGGACTCGGGGCAAAGTACTGCTACCTGAAAACATCTCTGGTTTAAGCATCTAATAAGAAGCTGTGCTAACAGCACAAGGGACGCCGAAGTAGCATGGCCATCAAGTGATAATATAACAATAAGAACAACATATAACCTGCAGAAGTTTGATAGCTCTTGATCTTTTTTAAGTTATTTCGCTTCAACCTTTTGCAAGTTTTCCTACGATGCTTGTCACCTTAAAGCTCGTGGTGTGATAACTTATTTTACTTTAAATTGTCGGTGGGGTTTGAAACTGCTTAGTTTAGCTAGAACATAATAAGGTAAACATACTGCCAGCCAGCGTGGAGGCAAGTGTGGCCCCAGCAGCTCGTCCAGCGCGTACTTGCCCCGCCTTGCGGAAAAGCGCTGCTCCCACCACTGCAATACGCAGCTTGTTCCATAGTAACTGCGACCCGCTGGAAATGTACACAAGAAAATACATTGAGGGAGAAAGTTCGTAGGTATGATCCACGATACTACACGATACGGGATCACGTAGTATTAAAGGAGCAGCTGAAACAAAGTAGGCCAACTCTAGTACAGCAAACTTCTTAATTAAGTCGACTACATACCTCGATAATATCTGGAATTGCAAGTGTATAAAAAGTATTTTAAAATTATGTTCTAGTCCGAGAGACATCTCCAGATACCAGTAAGACATTATTTGTGGTGATCAGAACTAACTCCCGAATAATGGCCTCACATAAGAAGTGTGCAATTATTATGGCGGATCCTTTCTGCGATGTCTCTTATCAAGGGATTTTATTACTGAGGTCATAAGTATGATTTTCTTTTGACAATCAAAACGGTAACAATATCGAATAACGAGTAGATTTCGTTCAGCTATATGAGGATGTTTGTTCCTTCAAAAACTACTGAACGGAATTGGATGAAATTGGACACAGAGATAGATTATTACCTGGATTAGCATATAGGATATTGTGGTATACATACATATCATCACGCAAAGTCCCTAACGGGTAGGCAGAGAGTATAGAGCGCCAGTTCTCTCTACACTTACTTACATACCTCTTTCGCTTCGTCCACATTCATAAGTCTCTTCATACATGCTCGTCGGTTTCGAGTACTCTTAACGTTCCCGTCCTTGAACGTCAGATCGATTTGATCCAGGTAGTTGGAACGTGGCCTTCCCCTGCCTCTTCTTACACACACTTTTGCTTTATAAAAAATATCTACCATTGAAACCGCAGCGCACTGCTAGCACATATCCCCACTAATTGTAAATGTATTTCAAATCTTATAGAAATACCAAGGAAAAGGCCAGTTCCGATAGAGCTCAGTTCATGGTTTACTGAAACATACCTAGGCATATCCTTCGGCCAGGCCGCTTCCAGTACGCATCGGTTGTAATATCCGTAGGTCAAGGCATTAGGCTGCAGACCAGCTCGCTTCATTAAGAACAGCAGTTGTACTGCCAGCACTGGCAGGGAGTGGATACCGCACAGTTGCATCATTACTCGATAACATACCTGGAATACATGTGAACTATTACTTTACGCACTGCCTACTATGTTACGAAAGTCTGGAAGAATATTTGTTTTTTCACGAAAAAACCGAATTAGTAGAAATTTGCTACAGAGATAGAGTTATTAGATGGATTAACAGATATATTTTTTTGAATACATTTTATTCTAGACCAAATATCCAGATTACCATTGAATGTACATTTGATTAATGTAATAAAATAGTACTAAATACACATATTTTTGAACCTTTTTTTTTGGAGTATCAAAAAGTGTGCGTGTCATGAAGGTAACAGATTTTGGTCTAAGCAATAAAATATAGTATAGAAATGTAGATTTAATAACGGATTTGCACCAAGTACCCACTCTAGACAATGCTATCATCACAGAGAGTGCGAAATAGATGGATGTGAATGATTTAAAAAAAATCAGCACCTTAAATATTAGCATACCATAACTTCATGGCAATATCTAATAATTTTGTTTGTATAATAACGACCCCCCCCCCCCCTTCTCTAAAGTTGCTGTTCCCCACAGGTCTATTATATGCCTTAATACATATAAGTCATGATATCCTATTTATTAGGTACACATAAGTGAAAAAGCAACAAAGAATTGAATGAATTGAAGTGATAAGTATTTTTAAGAACCTACCTCGTCACACGGCACTCTCAGCTTCGTAGCCCTTTCCAGTAGTTCATATGCGGACCTCAATTTTGCTTGTTCTTTGCCCCGGTTCAGCATAATCCGACAAGGTAATGATAAGAAATACAGAGAATAACAAGCGCCCAGTAAGCACTTGGCCCACGCTTCTGGTGATAAGCTAGCTTTTCGGGCTAACCTGAAATTTTTCAAGTACATGTTATATGACTAGCTGTGCCAGCGTTATCATATAGTAATTTCCCTAAAAATTACCTCTGTGCCGCAGCAATTTCGTGTTTCGTCCGCTTAGCCATGGGCGATGCGTCAGCTAAAGACTCGGCTGACGCGAGCGCAGCGGGCGGCAGCGACCTTACTGCGCATGCGCGCCCTCGCTCACTACATTTTCCCATCATACCCATGTCCAGGGTGAATTTCTCGTATCTATACGTTTCCTCTGCAACATACATTATCTGAGTAAAGCAAACACTATATTTATATAAGTACGTATCATCATGACTTCACGGGTATGCAGAGTGAGTAGTAGCAGGTAGACGAAAACCGCATTCAAACTATGTAAATAAGATAGATCGAACACTAAAAGGTCAATTTGTGTGAATAAATATCTATATACCATCAAACAAGTAATCTTTTGGGAACAACACACAGAGAAATATAAATTACACGTCTTGTAATTGTAAGATTCAAATCTAAAATACACGGAAGCCATCGTCTTACAACATACCCGGGTCGGGAGGATCCGGTGGTAGCACGAACACCGTCCTCTCCGAAGCATTGCTTGTATCCATCCCTAGCAGCTGTTCATCTCCGGATGCAACTCGTTCTATACACTCGTCGAAAAACGTCAACCCTTGGTCTGCGTCGTACACGAACGATCGCTCCTCTATGAAACGTGTGAACATTTGCGTGCGCATTGTAAGCCCGTAAAAACGTTGTTGTGTCTGGAAAATAATAATCATACTTATAATATGCGAAAGGTTTGTGAGGAATTTTGTTTTTCTTTCAGGAAATCATTACTAGACCAAATTGGATATTTATTACAGTTAAATAAAATCCAGAAAAAATATAGCATTAATAAAATACAGTTTTACCCTTGTGAACCCGCGGGCACAGGTAGTATATTAAATTAATATATAGTGAAGCAGACAATTTAAAATTTTACTGACATATGTATCATACCTACTTATTTTTACTGCAAGTTGTTAAAGTGCAGGGAAGATTTTCAATACATAATAAAGTATAAAAATCATTTCATTTGTTGTTCGGATTACAACAGTCATGCTAACGGACAGAAATTGGCGAGAGAATAATAAAATCGCTTCACTTGTTAATTTTTACGATATATCTTAGAAGCATTGTCCGAGAACGAGAAATTAGATGTTGGCAGATTTGGACAGCTTGGCCAATCAAGCTAAATGTATGTAGCTTGGTTGGTCAGTCAATATAGCGACCGATCGTAATTGGAAATGAACTTTTGCTGCTTGGTTTAGAGTTCATATAATTATACAATTTTGTCTACACATGTCTCTATACTCTCTGCCTACCCCGTTAGGGACTTGATGATATGTATTTATATATGTATGCCTACACATGGTAATACACTATGCATGTTATAGGCGTGTGTATTTAAATAGGACGTTTCGCACAAACCTTATCCCTAGACTTTAAGAAGGCGTCCATGTGAAATAGTGCGTGTGGGTCCGTAGTTCCGACTGTAGGCGCTTTCGTTATAGGTATGAGATAGCTGCGGTACCCTTGAAGCGTGACCGCCATGAACCGCAGAAATGCCTCTTGGATTTTTAGTTCAAGCGCTTGCTGAAAAGAATTCATTCTTATTTTTTAGTTTTTTGTTTGATCAAAGGACTTCGTTCCTAACTATTGATACGACATACAAAAAATAATAACATTTACAATATTAAACACTTTTGTATTTGAAATTGAATGTGGCTTCTAATGGGTAAATTAATATTGAAAGAAATTACATCGAAAAATCTATTGATAAAACTTACTTCCTTCTTCCTCTTTTGGAAATCTCTATCTAAACTTGTTGTTGGTTCCCCGTTATACCTGCCTTCACTTGAGTGATGTATCGGTGACGCTGAAATATTATCAAATATATCTCTACACATACAATAATTATACACATAACATAATGTTGTTTAAATAATAATAATTATAGGATTTGACCTAGTCCCAAAATAAACCATGCTAGTAATTATACCGACACCGACATGTAATTAAACAAGGGAAATTCAATACTTAGCTACAAATATCGGTGTTCACATAAATATTAGACGCATGGGGTATCAAACCTTGACTGCCATGAGAACACCGTCAAGTGTTTACTTACAACATTGCTCTACTGACAAATATCCGTGAATTCTTTATTACTTTTACGCAACCAGGTATAAATATTGGTGTTCACATAAATATTCGACAATCGAACCCTCGGCCTAGTTTGCCATCCATCAGAACACCGTCAAGTGTTTACTTACAACATTGCTCTACTGACAAATCTCCGTAAATTCTTTGCTATTCAGGTTACTTTAACGCAGTGCCCCAAACCATGTTTGAGTTTAAAGATTGTTGTACCGAAATAAAACGGGCGACTTACCCATCAGTTCCTTTGCTAACGGTCAATCCTTTATTTAAAAAGTACTTATGCTAATGATACTTACATGGCCTTATGTTCCCGTATAATGTTTCCAGAGTTTGCCGCAGCACTCTCCCTTGTCTTTTCGGTAGCAGTTTTATCGATATATGCCGTTGTGAATCACATATCTGGAGAATAAGACCATTTTAAAAAAGATGATATAGGAAAAACGACATTACAACCATATTCATAAGTACTTTTTATTAAACACTCACAGTTATATTGTTTGTGTCTAGATCCACACACGTGACATCATTTGGGGGCTCGTATAAGTCGAAAAACCTTGAATCGACGCCAATAAGATAAGGTAGCGGGGCATGCAACACCTCCGCTAAACCTGAAACAACATACATAATGAATACTCTTTTTCTAACGTAATAAGGTTGAGGATTAATTTATAAATGTATGTCACATTGAGTACTTACCTAATGGACACAGGGGTATGTAAGGACACTGCCATTTGAAAGGAAATAAGAGACTTGACACAGCCTCCGACACTGCTGTTAATGTGTCTGGCCTGAAAACATTGACAAATAAATACAACTCTTTGTTATTTATTACCACAACAATATTCTTTACAACGAAAAACTAACGATTATATACGTCCCTAGAATGTGTAGACCCAAAATCAAAATATTTTTATTTCACATAGGCCCAAGTGGGCACTTATAAAACGTCGAAAAAGAAGCACGGTTCGGGTTGGTCGCTTCCATGGAAAAGAACCGGTAAGAAACTCCATGGTTACTCTTTTCAAATCTTTAGGCATATACAATAACAATATTTTTTCGTTACAGCAATAGTACCCAAGTATGGGGGAACAACGTATGCCCGACAGTAGGTCGTTGCTTACTATACAGAGCATACATAAAACAAGATAATTATAACAATTTTAGCAAGGTCTAAGAATCTAAAAAGCCTACAATGTTCTCACATTCACAAATTAGACAAATTAAACATTTTGTTATTATACATTTGGACACAAGTGCCTAATGAAGAGGCAGAGGTGTATAAGTAGTACCCACACACCCACTTTCCGCCAGAGATATATTCGCCGTTACTTAAGCACGACTATACACATACTCCTTTGAATTGCTTCTCAGAACTATGCAGGTTTCCTCTAGATGTTTTCACTTCGCCTTGAAGCTCATGGTGTGACTAATCACTGTACTTAAGTTCAGAAAAACTCATTGGTACAATCGGGATTTGGACTTGCGATCTTTTTGTCGCAGGCAACTACTGGAACCAGTCGGCCACCGCGGCTTTTTTTCAACTATCAAAAACAATGTTTTATAAGTGAAACCTGAGTGAGTGTATGAGTATCTTCTGCTCAGTGAGGGCGAGAGCCAGAAGCAGCAGACAATGGTCGGGGCCCAGGTTGAGTAGAAGTTGTCGGAAGCTCGCGCCACTGCGCACCAGCGGCTGGTCGTCGCGTCGCGTCAGGATCACGCGGTCCTGGCTATTGGTCGGCGACAACTGTCACCAATCGACACGTGTGTGAGAAAATATTTCGTGACAACGTGAGGAGAATGTGTATTATTTAAAATTAGATTAGATCTTTAGATTAGGTAGGTTAGTAGAGCGCCAGTTCTCTATAATCTCTAGACTTACTCTAGACTTACAAACATACATGAATTGATGAATAATATGTAGGAATGGAATATCAGCAACCATGTCATCAAAAACCGACAAAAAAATTATCTAATGCATCTCCAAGTACTAACGAGACCTACTATTGTATGAACAGATTTGCAAAGATATATTAGTAGCGAATGCCGCAAGAGTAAATAATAAAATTACAGTCACCTGTAATAATATCCTTGGCTCGGGAAATGGTACTTCTTCTAACAGGTGTGTGATATACCTCTCAATAGGTATACTAAGTGGCTCAGTGCTCCACGAAACTTCCTGTATGGAAACACGATAATATGAAGACAAAGAAATAGCATGAATTTATACGCTATATTGGTTCTAATTTATCTAATATGTTTTTATGTCAGTAAGGTACCAAGTGTGCAGGCAGTCCACACGATAAGTAGTTACTGCCGCCTAGGTAAATATAACCAAGGCTACTCGCGCATAGTCTACACCAATGAAATGTGTCACTTTGTTGATGATCAAAAGTTATAATATCTGAGGCTCAAGCAAATTTCTTATAATATACAAATTTCTACTCACAAGTATATACAAGAGCCACCGTTCGAATGTGTCGCTGAAAGGCCATCGTGACAGTAGACAGACACATTTGTTCGCGTGCACCGAGTGTGTGCTTTGGGAGACGCCTGGCCGCCAACCGAGTTGGTCCATTTGGAATTCAGTCAGCTGGGTATGGGGGTAGCTCTCGTAGAAAGTCACCGCTGAACCATAAACCTGAAAATGGGTAAAATTTTGACGTTTCAAAGCGGTAGGCGTAGACTCTAAAATATTATCTATGAAATCTATATTAAGAGATTCACGCCCTCCCACTAGGGTCCCCGAATGGGTAGGCAGAGATATAACACAAGAACGTACATATTATTTCCGTTTGAGGTTGAGTGATAAATATACATATATAAATAAACTAATACAATATGCCCACTGGATGCCATAGCCAAAGTGATAGTGATAGTGAGTTTCTTTCCGCGAACGCTCTGGCTGTGGCATGAACTCCCCATTGAGATTTTTTTTAGAGGGTACTGCATGGAGTTCTTCAAGGGGATTCCTGCAGGATCGGCCACGCGAGAGTGATGGCCCTGGTTGCATTATTGCAAGCGCCTTTAGGCGGCGGTAACCGATTACCATCAGGCGGATCGCATGCTTGTTTGCAGCCCCAGTGGTATAAAACAACTTGATGCAACTTGCCTTATCAGTAGCATCAGCAACGGTTAGTACAAACGTTGAGAATACAGGCTTAGGTTGAGCGGCATTGTTGGGCCACAGCTCCAATGTCGCTCCCATTGGGAGGCAAAACAGTGGAACCGACGACGGAAACGCTAAGCTTCGACGGTCCGTTGTTGGATACCTGAGAATTGTATATGTTGAAGTAGTGTAAACCTTTGTTGTAAAAAATTGTGGTCGCAAAATACTTTGGAACTAAAATGTGTCTCCAGTGACTGCGGTTTGACAACCATTATTACAGGTATTCATCATGTTAACGATAAACACTTTTAAACTTATGTTTAGTGAAAACTTTAAAACTGATTTATATTAATTAATCACTACACGAGGTTTTCAGTGGAGGAAAACATAGAGAGGAAGCAAGCATACGTTGAGAAGAAATTCGAAAACTTAAGTGAGATCGCACTTGAGAAATTGAGATGGAACCGCCATCTGTCACGTTGGCACCTAAACATATCTCCGGCGAAAACTGTGTGTTACCACACACCTCTGCCTACCCCTTCGGTGATCATTGTAGGAAGCCGTGGTGGCCGAGTAGTTCGAGCAGTTGCCTGCGACGCAAAGGTCGCAAGTTCGAATCCCGACTGTACCAATGAGTTTTTCTGAACTTAAGTACAGTGATTAGTCACACCACGAGCTTTACGGTGAAGGAAAACATCGAGAGGAAACCTGCATACGTCTGAGAAGAAATTCAAAGGCGTATGTATAGTCGTGCTTGAGTAACGGCGATGGACTCGTCATCTGTCACGTTGGCACCTAATATACCTCTGGCGGTAAGTGGGTGTATGGATATTACCTATACACCTCTGCCTACCCCTTCGGGGACCCTTGTGGGAAGGCGTGAGGATATTATTATTATTATTATTATACTTATTTTGACAATACGTTACGGTTACAAATGCTAAATAATTCTGTTATGAACATAAAAGTTCTCATTATTCGTGACTAATTAGGCACAAACGGAAAGGAGCTTAGCTGCCGAGGTGTAAATTGGGCATTGTGAAAGTTACTTTAATTAGAGTGAATTAGCATTCATAATGCTGGAAGCCCACACAATGGGAAGAAGGCTAAAAAGTACTGTTTATTGGGGAGTACTGGTTTAATGCTAACATATTTATTACATTATTGGAGCCGTGGTGGCCGAGTGGTTCAAGCAGTTGCCTGCGACGCAAAGGTCGCAAGTTCGAATCCCGACTGTACCAATGAGTTTTTCTGAACTTAAGTACAGTGATTAGTCACACCACGAGCTTTACGGTGAAGGAAAACATAGAGAGGAAACCTGCATACATCTGAGAAGAAATTCAAAGGCATATGTATAGTCGTGGTTGAGTAACGGCAATGGACCGCCATCTGTCACGTTGGCCACCTAATATACCTCTGGCGGAATGTGGGTGTGTGGGTATTCCCTATACACCTCTGCCTACCCCTTCGGGGACCCTTGTGGGAAGGCGTGAGGATATATATATATATATTTATTACAAAACAAGCTGCGTGCTGCGGCGATACCCGCAGTTTATTTCAGGATGAAAAATCATAATTATAAGTAAAAAGAAACCCCTAGGTTAAGGCATATCTCTGCTCGCAAATGGACCTAAACAATTCAATAGAACAGCTGACTCCCAGCATTTATAACAGTCTTATTACCTACTTAAGAAAGATGTTGTCTTCAGATATAAGTAGATCAAGGGATTATGAACTTGACATAGATGCTCAGCTGTTTTCGACGACAATGACGTCAAAAGTCAATTAGTAACGCGAGAGAAGCCTGTAGAGTTACGTGAACAAGTCTTAACATTTCATTACAGATTTTCAAGTATCTAATTAGATTAAGGAAGCGTTAATACATACCAGCTATTACAATTTACTCCAATATTTAGACGACCGAATGGCATAGCTGTCGGAGCTCGTGGTAGAATATATGTGTGTGTATTATGTTATACATGTATGTATACATATGTATAACTATCTAAATCTATATAATTATGTATATCGACGGTCGAAGATTCGAATAACTTGAGACTAGTAACCTAGTCTCAAGTTATGCATTGCATTTGTGGGTAGTGTAGGTATGATTATTTTAAGCATAATATATTACTTTGAGTATTTTAACTCACCTAAACAGAACATCGGGTTTGTACGGTATTAGAGGTGGACGGTTCATTGACTTTTTATAACATAGAAAGACATCGCTGCCCATTAAACCTGCAAGTCAAAACAAATGATTATTTATAATAAGTATTTTTATGATAACAGTATCTGCACAATGTAAGCCTTGGATTTTGCATTAAGAAGTTAAAATTAAAAAGTTTTACTCTTATTCTCGGAATAAACAATATCAACCAGCAATAATAAGGGTATTGCCGGTTGATATCGTACCGTACCGTAGCGTTCTATTGGAAACATAATCTAAGGAAACGAACGGGGCAGATTTATAGACGTCATAATACACCTCACGTAAATATTCCTGAATTATGATTGCAATTACACGACATGGCAGGGCCCCAGATCTGAATTGCTGTGAAATAAACTACTCATAATAATTGCCTTGACAAGCTAGGTACGAATTTAAACATCGAGCTTGGAAAGTCCTTTACATTAAAAAGCGGAGGTAGGTTCACAAGTTTTTTCTTGGTAAAAGTAACATAATTAAATAGAGTAATGCTCCTCCGAAATATCGTTTTATAGGTTAATTCAGTAAAATGTATTAAGTGAACCTTACCTTTGTTCAAATTCTTAGCGATCATACAGAAGGCATGAGGGGGTGTCTCGCCCTTACTGGCTATAATGACGCATATGTCGACCACCACTAAAGCGTTGCAGGGCGCGCCAGGGTGCGCTCTTCGGTAAGTGATAAACGTCTTAGCCGTGGAGTTGTTCACGTTGGCCACTCGCTTTCCCACAGACTCCAAAACCATTTCCGCATCGGCCATAAGACGCTCTTTGCCCTCGTACATAACTCCTATTGAGGGAGAAATATCGCGACCATTAACATCTCCTGTATTGTAGCGTCTACAGGTAGCGGTAGCCATCAAACATCAGATGGAACGCATGTTTGTTTGCCAACTTAGTGGTATAAAAAATTATAAATAGTTTTTTTTTATTAATTTATTTGGTTAAATCTAGCATAAGGAATAAGGGATATTGATAGTTATGTATATACAGTAGACACCCGGTAATCCGACAAACGTTATGCAGGGCGGTTTTGCACCATATATTTTCAGATAATACATACAATAGAATTTTGTGTAGGTAAAAGTGTACCTTGGTAATTTGTCGGATTACAAATCAGTTCCGGCCTACTCAATCAAAGAGTGAGGCACGATCACTGTTGTTTAACTGCCGAAGGGATCGAAGTGGTGACCTTTAACTAAAAGGCACTACCATAGGCCAGTCATTGTTGACACACCCGTTTGTACACGTACCGCAAGACACATTTGTTTGTTAAGCATATTTGTTCCATGTGTGTCTAGGTTAAATATTATATTGTAAGTAGTGGTATTGCATAGCTTAAGATCAGTTATAATTACATATCTTCACGCCTTCCCACAAGATTCACTGAAGGGGTATGCAGAGTTGTAATAACATAAAGCGAAAAGATCGCGTGATCGTGAAGACAGTGACAGAACCCGAGTCCGTCGCCGTCTTTTCAAACACATTACATAATATATTAATCTATGAATTTATTCTGAAACGCATGCATGTTTTCATGTTTTTTTCGTCATAAAGCTTCTGGTGTGATAATGAGTGTAGGTAGGTATCTAAGTACAGAAAAAATATTATCGGTACAGATACGCCGGGGTGTAAGCAATCGACTACTGTAATTCGGCCACAATGGCTCACGATCAGTTGACATTTAAGATCAGTTCCCTTCCAAACTACATATTGTTATTACTTCTGTATTACGGTTTGAGAGTTGTTTCGAGGTGACGAGAGCGTAGCAGTGTCAACCAGAACTACGAGTATATTATATAAGTGTACTTGAAAAACAACACATAAGGAAGTAAGTACCTATATGAACAGTACAATACAGTCATATTTAAGGGCTTTTTAAGAAAACATTTTGATCTCTTTATTGTATGTTAAAAATCTATGAGCCGTGGTGGCCGAGTGGTTCGAGCAGTTGCCTGCGACGCAAAGGTTGCAAGTTCGAATCCCGACTGTACCAATGAGTTTTTCTGAACTTAAGTACAGTGATTAATCACACCACGAGCTTTACGGTGAAGGAAAACATCGCGAGGAAACCTGCATACGTCTAAGAAGAAATTCAAAGACGTATGTATAGTCGTCCTTGAGTAACGGCGATGGACTCGCCATCTGTCACGTTGGCACCTCATATACCTCTGGCGGAAAGTGGGTGTGTGGGTATTACCTATACACCTCTGCCTACCCCCTGGGGACCCTTGTGGGAAGGCGTGAGGATATATATATTATATTATTAAAAATCTATACAAATAAACAAAATTGGAGTGTCTGTTTAATAGCTGCTTTTTATGCATCTGGATGAACTAATTACATATGGATGTATACACGGTACAATAACTAAAATAACATTTTCAACGATTTTTGTCTGTTTGATACGGTTAATCTCCGAAACGGCCAATTTTGAGGGGACTCACTGGCAGATAGCTGATGTTAAAAGGAGTAAATGGCTACTTTTATTTTCGAAACTGAACATTATTTTATTTTTTAAATTCCACGCGGACGAAGCTAGTAAATAAATGTTGTTTCTGGGGCGAGTGGAGTTTGTAGAGCTCCAGGATGTGAGCACAGAAGGAAACCCCCTTCTGCCTGCGGAAGTTCATACGATGTTTAGCTCCTTGTGGTGGGGGGAGGATTGTTACATCGTGTTGGAAGCAGAGGGATTAAACCCATTATGCTGCCAACACACTATAACTCTCCGAACACAGAGTGGCAACAAGCAAGTGATACTTCGGTATCGTGAGCGTAAATAGGCTACGGTAACCGCTTCCCATCAGGTGGGCCGTATGCTTGTTTGCTACTCTTGTTGTATAAAAAAAAAAAGTGCGTAACTTATTTCGGAAACCTATGAACGCTTGCAACAGCAGGGATTTCAGTCGAGCGCTGCCGACCCTAGGCGCTATGGAAACCGCTATTGAGTGTCTTGATATTTTTTACATTATTTCAAAGAAATACACGTTATCACAACGCCCCAAATAATGAAATTGGTCTGCTTCACTGTGTGTCACAACACGCTTCTGACATTGACAGCGGCTCCAAGGTGGACGAGTGGTAACGCATCAGCAATATTGGCAAGTGTCAATTGGTATAAATATATAAAACTAAGTAAGTATTCACGGAGTTAATTATTAAATGAATATTTTTTGTTTCTTAATTGCGTAAGAATGATATATGGAGACAAAATGTGTTTACGACAGGATTGTTTCGTAGTGAAATACTCAGACAACAAAAAATATTTCTTTTAAAGGCGTTAGTGTCCATAGGATTAACGCATACGTAACGTAATAAAGTACGTTTATATAATACAGTAGCAACCGTCATAAATGCCCATGAAAAGGAATCGTACAAGAAGTTGTATTCAATAGACAGTGGCAAAAACTGCAAACTAGCTCAGTGAATAGTTCGCAAAAAGCTGGACACGCCCTCAGCAGATACACAATAACGACCAAAATGATCTTAAATCTTGATTTTATGAGTTATCACTGCGATTATTGCTCGTTGAGATGTGTATCGATCGATATTTTAAAACTGGAATGGCACAGGTCGTTAAACTACTCTTCTGAGCGCGGCTTGCGTTCGCGATGAACAATAAATAATTCGACTGTATTTCTTTTTTTTATGAGGATGGACAATCTGATTCCAGTTTTGCCGCCACATAAAATCAGGTATCTATACCGCCCTTTTTAGTTAGTATCGATGATTGTTAGGGTATTCATAATGCGGGCCCAATATGGCTAGCTTGTATCAGCTTGGCTTATCAATGTTCTTATCTCCCGCAGGTAGGTATGTGACGTATTGCTTTGTATTAACCCAGTTTGTTTGATGGATTCGCGATTATGTTTCTTCATTTATCTTTTTTAGCGTTTGAGTACTATCAGGATGTTAGATTATGACTACATTTTTCGTATTAAATAATGAATCACCGATTAAGGACTTTTAAGTAGGTAAGGTACCTATTTTCCTAATACATATAAAAGTATTGGATGTACCTTGATGAGTAATTTATTGGAGTATCAAAGACAGTGAAAGGGCTGATATGGAGAAGCTACAAGATGGGGGGCCGGAGTAAAATGAGGGATGATATTATTAAAGATATTCCCGTTATGGAGTCTTCAAAACTTTCTTACCAATATCGACAAGAGGGGGTCGATCCCTGCCCCTTCGAACGCACAGGTAGCACTCAGGGGACCGCATCGAGCCATGATTCAAATCCGCCGGCAGTCCGGTCGGAGTTAGCTCTAGGAACTCATAACCGTTCGGCACTTTCTCCTCTAGACCAGGAAATATTACAGCTGCAACAAAGAAAACATGTTTACAAACGACAAACACATCACATTTGAAAAATGATTTAACGAAATGCGGTGCGGAAAGTAATGTTGTATGTAAGTAAGTACACTGTGTAATACTGTACTGAGTATGAAGTGAAAAAGGTCTGTAACTTCTGTAAGTCTAGAGAGAACTAGCGCTCTACTCTCAGCCTATCTTGTGAGGGACTCAGCGTGAATCCGATTCGAATCACATTGAAAATAAAATATTATCGGAATTCGTCCATCCGTATCGGGGCGACATATGTAATAGAAGTGCAGTATAATTTAGTACATGAAGAAAATATAGTGGTAATACCACCAATTATATAACATACACAGTGACAGGTTACATCTGGAAAGACAACGAGGTGAAATCAAGAATTTTTACATCATTTTCTTTGGGTTTGCCATACTAATATAGTTTGTTTCCTGGCGTGAGTGTAGTTTTCAGGCAGAAATATTTTAGTTAGCTCTTCAAGTAATTCAAAGGCAGTTTTATCCCGGAACAAAATCAGACTACAGAGGCACATCTAGTCAACAAATATAATCTGCGCATTTTGCAGAGATGAATTAGAAATACTACGGTTACTACATTTTATTAGTGACGCATCGGTTCGCAAGGCGCCTAAAAGCTTAATGCATACGATCGTTACCACTATCTTTGGCGGATAGACTAATTAACAATTCATATCGACAAGAATGCGTACACATTGTTACATCACGCGCACAATACGCCTCTATTGACAATGATGTCTAAGGTTCAAAGTGGCAATGAACTCTATGTGTAGCTCTTTCAATATGTTAATACGAACTCAATGGTGTTTTCAATATGAATCAGCCGAGGTCGTAAGTCCCTTCGTTAAATAAGTCAGGATAGGGCAAGGATAGCTTTATTTATGCTTTAATAATACTTCCTCACGCCTTCCCACAAGGGTCCCCGAAGGGGTAGGCAGAGGTGTATAGGTAATACCCACACACCCACTTTCCGCCAGAGGTATATTAGGTGCCAACGTGA
This sequence comes from Drepana arcuata, assembly GCA_016069955.1. Taxonomy (NCBI): domain Eukaryota; kingdom Metazoa; phylum Arthropoda; class Insecta; order Lepidoptera; family Drepanidae; genus Drepana; species Drepana arcuata. Next base: position 22,869 of record JACCPG010000791.1, on the reverse strand, counting down.
CAGATGGCGAGTCCATCGCCGTTACTCAAGCACGACTATACATACGCCTTTGAATTTCTTCTCAGACGTATGCAGGTTTCCTCTCGATGTTTTCCTTCACCGTCAAGCTCGTGGTGTGACTAATCACTGTACTTAAGTTCAGAAAAAACTCATTGGTACAGTCGGGATTCGAACTTGCGACCTTTGCGTCGCAGGCAACTGCTCGAACCACTCGGCCACCACGGCCAATAATACTTCAATTGCCATAATTGGGTTCTTTGAGGTTCGTATGAGGTGTTAACAGTCTAGTCTAGTTATCGATTGGATGTATGCTTGCACACGAGCGTGATAGTCTCAAGGACTTTGAAAATGCCCCTTATACATTATAGTGAAGGGTAGTCATTAAATTTCTGCGACGGACTCGCCATGTCAAGTCACGAGAAGATTTGTCACGAATACTCTTGCGAGCGTGAAGATATATTTCTATTCATCAATTTTATTTAAAAATATTTTTTGCGTTAGATAAACATAAAAATTTTAATCATAGTTTCAAAGAACTAACTGCATTGAAAATAACACAATGACTGTTCGCAGCCAATTTTTAAAGTTCTATATTAGGGACCAGAGGTGTCTTAAACTGAGCTGATATAATATCCCCGTTTGAGCTGCGTGCTTCAAACAACATACTCGTGTACATGGTAAAATAAAATTAGTTAAGTACTCTGAAAAGTATAATACACCTACAATTGGACACCTGCCTAAGAAGATACATTAATTAATAAAAGCTATAGCAACATCACTACTGTATGGAATATTTATCTATGCAATGAGTATTTAAATCGGTTGAATCACCTTTATTTACAATGCGATAAATTAAACGCAGTAGCCATTACGGTGTAATGTCATAACCAAGAGCAGAAACTGTGATAATAATAGCTTGTCACATTATCTGCATGTATAATATTGTATTCATTCATAACATTTATATGGACGTACATATATATACTGTACATTTAGAGGAGTTTCCATTCAAGGGCGGGAACTAAAAATTGAACAGATCCTATAATTAAAACATGCCCGCTATAAATATTACAGCATAACATAGCTACCTAACCAGTAATATCTTGGAACGCAAATAGTTTCTGTTTATACCGTAATCCCTTAAATAATAAAAAAAACTATATTTTTTAAAGTATAAAGGTGGTATATTTATGCTAAATTTTCGAAATTCGATACTCGCGAATCTGATTGAAATTACCATCTAATTTATAGGTGCTATTGACTAAACATTACCATAGTTTTAAAGTTCCGACAGTCTACCACGTTCTTAATTATCTAAAGAAAGTTAAAAATGTTGATACACTTAATAAGGATACTGCTCTAGATTGAAGAACAGCGCAGATAGACTAGTTCCGCTCATTAGAACACAAATCAGGACACGAGGCTTAGCTACCGGTAACTTTCACAAAACCTATGTAAGTCTTCTAACCCTCACTCTTAACTCTACTTCAAAACTGCCTTTGG